>SNQJ01S0067386.1:24850-36648 GCA_010110895.2 Picea sitchensis | reverse complement strand
GGTGACTTTAACACCACTCTGCACCATTGGGAAAAGAGGGGAGGGGGGGGGGTTCAGAAGTGAGGGATTCCTCTAGAGAATACTCAGAAGATCTCATCTCCTCTATGGATTTGTTTGATGTAAAGCCCTCCAAAGGGGTGTTCACCTGGTCTAATCGTAGATTGGTTCCAAGGCATATTGTTGCAAGGTTGGATTATTTCCTGATAAATAGTGCCTTCCTCACAGAACCATCGGCTCTGGTTTCACAGATCCTCCCATGGAAGAGCTCAGATCATAAGCCCATTTCCATAGCCTTTTTAAACAAGAAGAATTTGGGTCTCGTTCCCTTCCTCTTTAATCCCTTGTGGCTTGATCATCCTTCCTTTTTACCTCTTTTCCTTTCCTCTCCGAGTCATTGGATAGTGGGTTCCCTTGTTTATATTTGGGAGCAAAAATTCATCGGATTAAAAAATGCTATAAAGGAGTGGGTAAAATCTTCTTTCAAGGCGCCTCAGAAAGAAATAATTCATCTTAGGGGGTAGTTGGAAGACATTGGGAATAAGTTGGAACACTAAGACGTAACAACATCACTTCTACGAGAAGAAGAAAAATATCAGAAGAAGCTCTAAGAGATAATGAGGAAAGAAGAGGAAACTTGGAGACTAAAATCTCGTTGTCTGTGGCTACAAGAAGGAGACAAGAACTCATCTTTTTTTCACAAACAATGCAGTGTAAGAAAAGGACATAATTCAGTGGGAGAAATTCATCCTGAAGACAATTCCATTCTCACCTCATTTGAAGAAATAAAATTTGTTGCTTTGGCACACTTTTCAGATCTATACACAGAGAAAGGACTAGTAGATAGAGAGATAAAGGAAAAATAACTCTCATTTATCCCCACGCTAGTAATAGAATGTGACAATGAAGACTTAACAAAGAGAGTGACTGAGGTAGAGGTTTGGTTTGATCTCACCCAATTTGAACCAAATAAGGCTCGAGGGCCAGATGGATTCACAACGCACTTCTACAAAAAATGTTGGGAGATTGTAAAACATGACCTGGTTCGAATGATTCAATGTGTACAAAAGTCAAGGAAAGTGGGTGGGTTACAAATTCAACATTTCTAGCCTTAATTCATAAAGAAAGAAAAATAATATTGTTCTAAAGATTCAAACCCAACTCTCTATGTAATGTTTCATATAAGACAATTTCCACGATCATAGCCTCTAGAATACAAAAGTTGCTTCCAAAGCTAATATCCCCTGCCTAAGGAGGTTTTGTGGCACAAAGACAAAATTGGGATAACAATGTGCAAGTCCAAGAGGCGATTCACTCAAGCAAGCTCGGAGGAGATAGGGGAATGGTGATCAAGATTGATATGGAAAATGCATTTGATCGAGTCTAACATAGTTTCCTTATAGGAGTTTTAGAGAAATTTGGATTTCGTCCTTCCCTCATCAAATGGATTGCAACATGTATAAGTCAGACATGGATAGCCCCATTTATTAATGGAAGAACCTTAAGATTCTTGCAAGCCTCCAGAGGATTAAGACAAGGATGTCCTTTATCACCTCTTCTATATATATTGATGACAAAAGTTCTCGGCAGAAGGCTAGAACAAGAAAGAAGATTTGGAGGTATCACAGGTATCAAAATTGCAGCAGGGGTAAAACAAATAAACCATTCGCAATTTACAGATGATATATTACTTCTTGGAGGTGCATCTATAGTAATTGCAAGAAGATTTAAATTGGTGTTGGATCAATTTCTTTCTGTTACAGGTGGGATGGTAAATTCACACAAATGTTATTTTTATGCTTGGAATACCAATGGTCACTATCTTGTTGTCATCTCAAGGATTCTGCGATTTCCCTTAGTTATGAATTGGAGGTCATTCAAGTATATGAGCATCCCTATATGTTTGAAATCTCTGTCTGTAGTGGATTGGTTCAACGTCACATCTAGGATCAAAGAGAAATTTCTCAATTGGGGGGTTCTTTGGCTAAATCCGGCTAGTAGAATGGTTCTACTCAAGGCCATCCTCTAGGCCCTCCCTGTGTATCAATATTCCTCATTGCTTTCCCCTCGTAGCGTTAAAAGAGAAATTGTCAGACAAATAAGAAAATTTCTCTCGTAAGGGGGAAAAACCAATACGAGAAAGTTTCATCTAATCAACTAGAAGATAGTAAGGGCACCTAAAAGGCATGGTGGATTAGGAATAAAGGACCCCTCTCTTACCAATATATCATTGGGAGTGAAGCCGTTGTGGAGAATGATAACATGGGACTATTCAAACTGGAAGAATACTCTGGTAAACAAATACTTTCAATGAGATCGTTTCAAAGGTGTGGAACTCTCCATTGGCGCAAGTTATGGATCCCCTATTTGGAAATTACTATGAGTAGTGTTACCCTTGATCCAAATTCAACTTACATGGATTCTAGGAAATGGGAAAAATTAAGAATTTCAGAAGATAAATTCGTGAATAGACCCCCTTTGTTGCGAGAAAGCAATTTGCTCCAAATTAGGGAGTGGTTGACTGCAAATGATAAAATCTAATTAAATGATATTTCTACTTAGGATCCAGATGTACTTTGGCGAGGGTGGAATCCGGGGAACGTTTCAAAGACTCTTAAAAATCAGGCAGAGCTCATGTTTATACACCTACATGGCATTGCCCCTAACCATCAGGAGGATCCAGATATTATAGGATCGAGAACTCAAGGATATTCGGTTTGTAGAGGGTATGAAATCCTAATGTCGTAATCAAACATCCCTCCCAAAAATTCTATGTGGAATAACATTTCGCATTTAGATGCCCCCTCGAAAATATTTTTTTTATGTTGGACATTACTACATGGAAAAATCCCGACTAGTGAAAATTTTAGTTGGAGGGGGATTAAGGGCCCCTCCATATGTGTATTCTATAAAAATAATATTGAATCCATTCTTCATACGTTTTTGGAATGCCCAACAGTTTTAGAAATATGGAAGGGTCTTCTCCAAGACATGCTCAACAAGGTAAATTGGCCAAATTCAGTTCATGAACTATTGTGGTCGTGGGATAAACTTTATCAAAACACCTTCAAGAATAAACCATTATTCAAAAGAATATGGATGTCCCTTCCCAAATACACATGCTGGCAAATCTAGTTAGCCAGAAACATACGTGTCTTCAAGGAAGAGAATTTTAGTATATATAGAGTCATCAATACAACAAAATCTCATCTAACTGAATACCCGAATTCTCGGAGAATGAAGCTATCAACACAACAGAGGTTAGACGAAATGGGGAAAAGTTGGTTGGACAACCTCCAGATTCAGTTTCATCCAACTAAAGGACTATGGTAGACCAGGTCGCTTGGGCATAGAATATTTAGAAAGAAAACTCACACATACACCAACCTCCATGTAGACTCCCACTACCACCCGTCTCAGAAAATGGGGGTTCTTAATACCCTAGCCATAAGAGGAACAAGAATTTCTGATAAGGAACATAGTAAAGAAGAGATAGACCATCTAAGTAAGGTTTTTAAAAGCACAATCTATAGACACAAAGACATCAGGAAGGAAATGGAAAGGAAATGGAAAGGAAAGAAAGAAGGACTCAACCTCACAATGAGCAGACCCCAATAGGAAGGATTTTTATTCCCTACATCTATGGGGTCACAGATAAGATTGCAAGTATCTTGAAAAGAAAAGATATTACGACTTATTTCAAACCCATGACACTATCAAACAAAGAATGAGGTTCGTAAAAGACCCTATTGACCATCGACGGGGGAAAGGTATCTACAAAGTCTCTTCCTCTTGTGGGAAATGTTACATTGGTGAGACTGAACGATCGTTTCAGATAAGGATAAAGGAACACAAAGCAGACATTACAAATGAGAGTATTCACATCTCAGCCTTGGCAGAACATTCTCCCAAAACCAAGCATCATGTCTGCCTTGAGGGTACCAATATCCTCGCAAACGAAGATCGATACAACAAAAGACGCATCAGAAAGGCCCTATAAATAATCAAGCACCCCGACAACATGAAAAGAGATGGTGGCCTTGAGGTGAGTAGCTTTTGGCACCCCTTGATAAACCAACTAAAGGACTGTAGTAGACCAGGTCGCTTGGGCATAGAGTCTTTAGAAAGAAAAATCACACAGACAATTACCTCCATTCATACTCCCACCACCACCCCTCTCAGAAAATGGGGTTCTCAATACCCTAGCCATAAGAGCAATAAGAATATCTGATAAGGAACATATTAAAGAAGAGATACATCATCTAACCAAGGTTTTTAAAAGAATAGGCTATAGATACAAAGACATCAGGAAGGCAATGGATAAGAAAGAAAGAAGGACTCGGCCTCACAATGAGTAGACCCCAACATGAAGGCTTTCCTTCCCTACATCCATGGGGTCACGAATGAGATTACAAGGATATTGAAACAAAAAGAGATTATGACTTCTTTCAAACCCATGACCACTATCAAACAAAGAATGAGGTCAGTAAAAGACCCTATTGACCATCGACAGGGGAAAGGTATCTACAAAGTCTCTTGCTCTTGTGGGAAATGTTACAATGGTGAGACTGGACGATCTTTTAAGATAAGGATTAAGGAACATGAACCATACATTAGAAATGAGCGTATGCACACCTCAGCCTTGGCATAACATTCTCTTAAAACCAAGTATCATGTGTGCCTTAAGGATACCAAGATCCCCACAAAAGAAGACCACTACTACAAAAGACGCATCAAAGAGGCCATATAAATAATCAATCACCCCAACAACATTAATATATATGGTGGCCTTGAGGTAAGTAGATTTTGGCACCCCTTGATAAACCAACTAAAGGACTCACATAGGCTGGGTTTCTTGGGCATAGAGTCTTTAGAAATAAAACTCACATAGAAAGCTACCTCCATGCAAACTCCCACCACTACCCCTCTCAGAAAATGGGGGTTCTCAATACCCTAGCCATAAGAGCAACAAGAATCTCTGATAAGGAAAATATTAAAGAAGAGATAGACCACCTAACCAAGGTTTTTTAAAAGCATAGGCTATAGATACAAAGACATCAGGAAGGCAACAAAAAAGAAAGAAGGAAGGAATCGACCTCACAATGAGCATACCCCCGACATGAAGGCTTTCCCTCCCTACATCCATGGGGTCACAGATAAGATTGCAAGGATATTGAAAAGAAAAGACATTACAAATTCTTTCAAACCCATGACTACTATAAAACAAAGAATGAGGCCCATAAAAGACCCTATTGATTATCGATAGGGGAAAAGTATCTACAAAATCTCTTGCTCTTGTGGGAAATGTTATATTGGTAAGACCGGACAATTGTTTCAGATAAGGATCAAGGAACATGAAGCGAACATTAGAAATGAGTGTATGTGCACCTCAGCCTTGACAAAACATTCTCTTAAAACCAAGCATCATGTGTGCCTTGAGGATACCAAGATCCTCACAAAAGAAGACCCTTACTACAAAAGACACATCAAAAAGGCCCTAGAAATAATCAAGTGCCCCAACAACATGAATAGATATGGTGGCCTTGAGGTAAGTAGCTTTTGGCACCCCTTGATAAACCAACTAAAGGACTCTGGTAGACTGGGTTGCTTGGGCATAGAGTCTTTAGAAAGAGAACTCACACATACAACTACCTCCATGCAGAGTCCCACCACTACCCCTCTCATAAAATTGGGGTTCTCAATACCCTAGCCATAAGAGCAGCAAGAATCTCTGATAAAGAACATATTAAAGAAGAGATAGACCACCTAACCAAGGTTTTTAAAAGCATAGCCTATAGTGACAAAGACATCAGGAAGGCAATGAAAAAGAAAGAAGGAAGGACACAACCTCACAATGAGCATACCCCCAACATGAAGGATTTCCTTCCCTACATCCATGGGGTCACAGATAAGATTGCAAGGATATTGAAAAGAAAATAGATTACAAATTCTTTCAAACCCATGACTACTGTCAAACAAAGAATGAGGCACATAAAAGACCCTATTGATTATCGACAGGGGAAAGGTATCTACAAAATCTCTTACTCTTGTGGGAAATGTTACATTGGTGAGACCGAACAATCGTTTAAGATAAGGATTAGGGAACATGAAGCAAACATTAGAAATGAGTGTATGCACACCTCAGCCTTGACATAAAATTCTCTTAAAACCCATCATCATGTGTGCCTTGAGGATACCAAGATCCTCACAAAAGAAGACCACTACTACAAAAGACGCATCAAAGAGGCCCTAAAAATAATGAAGCACCCCAACAACATGAACACAGATGGTGGCCTCGAGGTAAGTAGATTTTGGCACCCCTTTATAAACCAAATAAAGGACTCTGGTAGAGCAGGTCACTTGGGAATAAAGTCTTTAGAAAGAAAACACGCACAAACAACTACCTCCATGCAAATTCCCATCACCACCCCTCTCAGAAAATAAGGGTTCTCAATACCCTAGCGATAAAAGCAACAAGAATCTCTGATAAGGAACATATTAAAGAAGAGATAGACCATCTAACCAAGGTTTTGAAAAGCATAGGCTATAGAGACAAAGACATCATGAAGGCAATGGAAAAGAAAGAAAGAAGGACTCGACCTCACAATGAGCATACCCCCAAGTTGAAGGCTTTCGTTCCCTATATCCATGGGGTCATGAATAATATTGCAAGGATCTTGAAAATAAAAGAGATTATGACTTATTTGAAACCCATGACTACTATCAAACAAAGAATGAGGTTCGTAAAATACCCTATTGACCATCGACGGGGGAAAGGTATCTACAAAGTCTCTTCTCTTGTGGGAAATGTTACATTGGTGAGACCAGACAATCGTTTTAAATAAGGATCAAGGAACATGAAACAAACATTAGAAATGAATGTATGTGCATCTCAACCTTGGTGGAACATTCTATTAAAACCAGGCATCATGTGTGTCTTGAGGATACCAAGATCCTCGCAAAAGAAGACCACTACTACAAAAGACACATCAGAGAGGCTCTGGAAATAATCAAGCACCCCAACAACATGAACAAATATGGTGGCATTGAGGTAAGTAGCATTTGGCACCCCTTTATAAACCAATTAAAGGACTTTGGTTGACAAACTCTCTTGGGCATAGAGTCTTTAGAAATAAAATTCACACAGACAACTACCTCCATGCAGACTCCCACCACCACCCCTCTCAGAAAATGGGGGTTCTCAATAACCTAACCATAAGAGCAAGAAGAATCTCTAGAATAAGGAACATATTAAAGAAGAGATAGACCATCTAACCAAGGTTTTTAAAAGCATAATCTATAGAGACAAAGACATTAGAAAGGTAATGGAAAGGAAAGAAAGAAAGACTCGACCTCACAATGAGCAGACCCCCAACATGAAGGATTTTCTTTCCTACATCCATGGGGTCACATAAAATATTGCAAGGATCTTGGAAATAAAATAGATTACGACTTATTTCAAACCCATGACTATTATCAAACAAAGAATGAGGTTCAGAAAAGACCCTCTTGATTATCGATAGGGGAAAGGTATCTACAAAGTCTCTTTCTCTTGTGGGAAATGTTACATTGGTGAGACCAGACGATCATTTCAAATAAGGATTAAGGAACATGAAACATACATTAGAAATGAGAGTATGCACACCTCAACCTTGGCAGAACATCCTCTTAAAACCAGGCATCATGTGTGCCTTAAGGATACCAAGATCCTCACAAAAGAAGACCACTACTACAAAAGACGCATCGGAGAGGCCCTAAAAATAATCAAGTACCCCAACAGAATGAACAAAGATGGTGGCCTTGAGGTAAGTAGCTTTTGGCACTGCTTGATAAACCAACTAATGGACTATGGTAGACCAAGTCGCTTGGGTATAGCATCTTTAGAAAGAAAAATCACACAAACAACTACCTCCATGCAAACTCCCATCACCACCCATCTCAGAAATGGGGTTCTCAATACCCTAGCCATAAGAGCAGCAAGAATCTCTGATAAGGAACATATTAAAGAAGAGATATACCATCTAACCAATGTTTTTAAAATCATAGGCTATAGAGACAAATGCATCACGAAGGAAATGGAAAAGAAAGAAAGAAGGACTCGACCTCACAATGAGTAGACCCCCAACATGAAGGCTTTCCTTCCCTACATCCATGGGGCATGAATAAGATTACAAGGATCTTGAAAAGAAAAGAGATCGTGACTTCTTTCAAGCCCATGACTACTATTAAACAAAGAATGATGTATGTAAAAGAACATATTGACCATCGACGGTGGAAAGGTATCTACAAAGTCTCTTTCTCTTGTGGGAAATGTTACATTGGTGAGACTGGACGATTGTTTCAGATAAGGATTAAGGAACGTGAAGCAAACAATAGAAATGAGTGTATGCACACCTCAACCTTGGTATAATGTTCTCTTAAAACCAAGCATCATGTGTGGCTTGATGATCCAGGTGGATATTGGTGGCCACCCACCTATTCCAACTGGCTCCTCTTGACATTTTTTAGTTCAACACGTTCTTTTGTACGTCTTTGTAATTATGGGTTCTACACTTCTGGGGTTGTCTAAATCCCTACACATCTTCCAGGTGGATACTGGTGGCCTCCCACCTAAACCAACTGGCTTATTTTGTATGTTTTCATGTCAGCACATCTTGTTGTACTTCCAGGTCTGTTTTGGGGTCCTAAACAATGTTTTTCTGGCTCGCCATAGTCAAACTATAGATGTAGTCAAATTTTGACGGTGTAATGTGTAGTTCTCTAAAACACCTTCCCAACGTGCCATCACGCGCCTAAAACGGAGGTCGTATGCAAAAGTTACGACCCCAGGAAGTTGAGGTACCAACTTACCCATAAGGGCCCACATAACTTTTGGCGTTTCATCTCCTAGGGTTAGGTTTTTGGATGTTTAGGATTTTGGCATTCATGAGTAATATTAAAACGGCCTCTGGAGCCTCATTGTAATCATTCTGCTCAAACGGATGCGCATAGAAGCCACATCTTTTCTTAGAGATAGCTACCACCATTCGAGCAAGTGTTTTAGCTCTGCAGTTTTACAGTTTCAACCTATTTCATTTATTCAATAGAAGATATTGTTCATTGGATATCTATGTTGTTCTTCATATCTCTGTGTTTATTGTATTCAGTTTGTTAATCAATTTGTTGTTCTCCTAAATCTGGATCACTTGAGGATACCAAGATCCTCGCAAAAGAAGACCACTACTACAAAAGATGCATCAGAGAGGCCATAGAAATAATCAAGCACTCCAACAACATCAATAGAGATGGTGGCCTTGAGGTAAGTAGCTTTTTCCACCCCTTGATAAACCAACTAAAGGACTCTGGTAGACTGGGTCGCTTGGGAATAAAGTCTTTAGAAAGAAAACTCACATAGACAATTACCTCCATGCAGACTCCAACCACTACCCCTCTCAGAAAATGGGTGTTCTCAATACCCTATCCATAATAGTAGTAAGAATTTTTGATAAGGAACATGTTAAATAAGAGATAGACCACCTAACCAAGGTTTTTAAAAGCATAGGCTATAGAGACAAAGACATCAGGAAGGCAACGAAAAAGAAAGAAAGAAGGACTCAACCTCACAATGAGCAGACCCCCAACATGAAGGTTTTCCTTCCCTACATCCATGGGGTCATGAATAAGATTGCAAGGATCTTGAAAAGAAAAGAGATTACGACTTCTTTCAAACCCATGACTACTATCAAACAAAGAATGAGGTCCATAAAAGACCCTATTGATTATCAACATGGGAAAGGTATCTACAAAATCTTTTGCTCTTGTGGGAAATGTTACATTGGTGAGACTGAACAATCGTTTCAAATAAGGATTAAGGAACATGAAGCAAAAATTAGAAATGAGCATACGCACACCTCAACCTTGACATAACATTCTCTTAAAACCAAACATCATGTGTGTCTTGATGATCCACAACGATCTTTTAAATGACAATGGTTAAGTTATTTTGCATGAGTTAAAGTATCATTTAGGAAACTGATGAAAGAAGGAAGAATTAAAGAGGAAACATAGCAACCATTAAGCAATATACAGATATGAACATAAGAGTGAAGAACATCAAACCATAAACACCAATGTGATAATGGATTTCAACAATCTCACCTACATATCCGGGCCTTTGTCTAAGTGGGTGAGGCTTTCTTATTTTTGTTTCAAGCTTTAAAAGTACATCATAACATTGCCAAAAGGTTACAAACTGATCTGGTCTTGTTCTACCAAATCTCAAGAACCCAACAAAATTGACGACACTGAAATCGGATGAACAAAGCTCCCAGAAATGGCCCGCAAAGGTGCTCTCCTCATTGGCTTCCCCGCATAAAAATGGCTTTGGCTCAACAATCCTTCAACATAAGCCTGTTTTGAACCCTCTTCTATGGCTCCAATAACCTCTGGTTTTTATAGAATAGAAGTGGGTAACAACCTCCCAACTTCTCCCCAATATCTCACCTCAAAAAGGGCCCAATATCCCCCAATATTGGCCAAAATCCCACAAAACTACTGAATAAATCAATTGAAATCTTAATATAAAGTAATAAAACCCAAAAATGGCATATAATCAGGGCGCAACCCCTTTTCTTAGGGCTCCTGGTCACTTGCGCACATACAAGTGTCCAAGGGCTAGGCTGTTGGTGCGTTTCCCCCCTGGATTTCCGCTCCTGGTCTTATGGTATGTTGCCATGTGCCTTGGTATTAAGCTCCACGCGCATAACAAGTAGTTGGCCCTCGATGGTGTAGCCCACGGTTAAGCCCCTTGGTCGACAGACTATCCCACCTGACCGAGGCTAACCCTCATCCATCCGCGCTATAAGATAATAGTCAACGATATATGCAATCTGAGTCACATGTGAAAAGGTGTTGAAAACCAAGGGCTAGTCAAACTGTAACGGATCCTGCGCCTATACAAACGATGGTCATTTTACACGGTCACATTGGTAAGTTGCGTCGGGGTCTGGGGCTAGGAGCCAACCCTTACTCTGCCCCACATAGCATTTGTTCAAGTTTAAATACAACATTCAGACTATGGTAATCAAGGAACACCATGGGCGGGCTGGCTAGCCCGGCCCTGCCAAGACACTAACCCGGATAAGAAGTCACAGGTTCGAATCCCATAGACCCATACAAATTTTTCCAAACTATGCTAGCCAATGGATGGGTGCCACATGGAAACCTAGGACTGGGCCACGTGGCACCATGTTATTCGCTGAATACATGCTATGTGTCAATCGCCTATTCATCCACTTGTCTACCCAGGTGTCAACCCAATCATATGCCATTGTACCTGCCACATCAGCATCCACTGTACCTGCCACGTCAGCTTGTGCCACATGTCACGCTTGCAGTGGTGCCACATGTCACATTCTGACTGGTCCAGTTGTACCTTCCCATGTCAGTGCCAATTTACCCTGCCACGTCAGTTGTACGACCATACGGCCTGTACAGTTAGCTAATTTTTCCCGGTTTGGAAAAACGAACAGATCATGATATCTTGAGCATACGACAATTGTTTGAGCCCGTTCAAGTTGCGTAGGGTTCGTATCGATGAGGCCTACACACACGTTTGTTTTGAAGCCATTCTGAGAACCTTGATTTTTAGACCTTCTTGGACCCATTTTGGTCCCGAGATCCAATTCTGGATCACACCTCCCCACTAAAGACCTTTTGATCCTCCGAAAGGTTACTAACCAGTCATCAAGTGCGGGATAGGCCACCTGACTTGTTGTTTGTCTTTAAACTTTGTCCTGTGCACCTGTCTCATCAAGATCAAC
>SNQJ01S0067386.1:5440-24800 GCA_010110895.2 Picea sitchensis | reverse complement strand
GGTCATGAATAAGATTGCAAGGATCTTGAAAAGAAAAGAGATTACGACTTCTTTCAAACCCATGACTACTATCAAACAAAGAATGAGGTCCATAAAAGACCCTATTGATTATCAACATGGGAAAGGTATCTACAAAATCTTTTTCTCTTGTGGGAAATGTTACATTGGTGAGACTGAACAATCGTTTCAAATAAGGATTAAGGAACATGAAGCAAAAATTAGAAATGAGCATATGCACACCTCAACCTTGACATAATATTCTCTTAAAACCAAACATCATGTGTGTCTTGATGATCCACAACGATCTTTTAAATGACAATGGTTAAGTTATTTTGCATGAGTTAAAGTACCATTTAGGAAACTAATGAAAGAAGGAAGAATTAAAGAGGAAACATAGCAGCCATTAAGCAATATACAGATATGAACATAAGAATGAAGAACATCAAACCATAAACACCAATGTGATAATGGAGTTTGACAATCTCGCCTACATATCCGGGCCTTTGTCTAAGTGGGTGAGGCTTTCTTATTTTTGTTTCAAGCTTTAAAAGTACATCATAACATTGCCAAAAAGGTTACAAACTGATCTGGTCTTGTTCTACCAAATCTCAAGAACCCAACAAAATTGACGACACTGAAATCGGATGAACAAAGCTCCCATAAATGGCCCGCAAAGGTGCTCTCCTCATTGGCTTCCCTGCATAAAAATGGCTTTGGCTCAACAATCCTTCAGCATAAACCTGTTTTGAACCCTCTTCCATGGCTCCAATAACCTCTGGTTTTTATAGAATAGAAGTGGGTAACAACCTCCCAATTTCTCCCCAATATCTCACCTCAAAAAGGGCCCAATATCCCCCAATATTGGCCAAAATCCCACAAAACCACTGAATAAATCAATTGAAATCTTAATATAAAGTAATAAAACCCAAAAATGGCATATAATCAGGGCGCAACCCCTTTTCTTAGGGCTCCTGGTCACTTGCGCACATACAAGTGTCCAAGGGCTAGGTTGTTGGTGCGTTGCCCCCCTGGATTTCCGCTCCTGGTCTTATGGTATGTTGCCATGTGCCTTGGTATTAAGCTCCACACGCATAACAAGTAGTTGGCCCTCAATGGTGTAGCCCACGGTTAAGCCCCTTGGTCGACAGACTAGCCCGCCTGACCGAGGCTACCCCTCATCCATCCGCGCTATAAGATAATAGTCAACGATATATGCAATCTGAGTCACATGTGAAAAGGTGTTGAAAACCAAGGGCTAGTCAAACTGTAACGGATCCTGCGCCTATACAAACGATGGTCATTTTACACGGTCGCATTGGTAAGTTGCGTCGGGGTCTGGGGCTAGGACCCAACCCTTACTCTTCCCCACATAACATTTGTTCAAGTTTAAATACAACATTCAGACTATGGTAATCAAGGAACACCATGGGCAGGCTGGCTAGCCCGGCCCTGCCAAGACACTAACCCGGACAAGAGGTCACAGGTTCGAATCCCATAGACCCATACAAATTTTTCCAAACTATGCTAGCCAATGGATGGGTGCCACATGGAAACCTAGGATTGGGCCACGTGGCACCACGCTATTCGCTGAATACATGCTATGTGTCAATCGCCTATTCATCCACTTGTCTACCCAGGTGTCAACCCAGTCATATGCCATTGTACCTGCCACATCAACATCCACTGTACCTGCCACGTCAGCTTGTGCCACATGTCACGCTTGCAGTGGTGCCACATGTCACATTCCGACTGGTCCAACCGTACCTTCCCATGTCAGTGCCAATTTACCCTGCCACGTCAGCTGTACGACCATACGACCTGTACAGTCAGCTAATTTTTCCCGGTTTGGCAAAACGAACAGATCATGATATCTTGAGCATACGACAACTGTTTGAGCCCGTTCAAGTTGCGTAGGGTTCGTATTGAAGAGGCCTACACACACGTTTGTTTTGAAGCCATTCTAAGAACCTTGATTTTTAGACCTTCTTGGACCCATTTTGGTCCCGAGATCCAATTCTGGATCACACCTCCCCACTAAAGACCTTTTGGTCCTCCGAAAGGTTACTGACCAGTCATCAAGTGCGGGATAGGCCACCTGACTTGTTGTTTGTCTTTAAACTTTGTCCTGTGCACCTGTCTCATCAAGATCAACTGTAAAACAATCATGATAACTGACATCATATTGTTAGCCATTTGTACCCTGTCACATCTTACTGAAGCCATTATCATCCATGTTGACAACATTACTAATGATAACATTAGAAATATGACTGCAAATGAGTTAATATGTTTGTAATATTTGCACGACATTAGTTTATCTTGAAGCATAGTGTGATTGATCTTCCATTCTACAATCATCTCCTGTTCTTGCTTAAGATCAATTACTTGATTTGAAACAATTATAGGTGTGTTGCTTGCATGAGCTTCCTTTCTTAATTGTTCCATTGTTTCAAGAGATTGATTTGCTTTGAAATTATGAGCATGTACCACATATTCTTTGCCTGCTTTGATTAGGTGATATTGATTATTTTCCCTGTAGAAGACTGATTTACGATCATACAAGTAAGGACTACCTAAGACCATTCCACATTCATTGAGTGGCACCACATCACATGTTACCTCATCCACAAACTTAGATGAAATTGCAAACTTTAATGTGCATTGCTTTGTTATGTGCAATTGATGATTGTTGCTTATCCATTTAAGTGTGTAAGGCTTATGATGCATCTCAGTGTTTAATCCCAATTGTTTAACCAATTCTTCTGAAATCAAGTTAGAATGAGATCCACTATCTATCAACGTGTCGACCTTAGTATGTCTCATTATGACCCTTGTGTGAAACAATTGACTTCGAGAATCAAATCCATCACCAATTTTACCTGCCAAACTAACCAATGAGACTTTTGATTCATCACCTGAATCTGATCCCAAGTCTGTTGGTCGTGATGTTGTTGCAACTGTTTACCTCCCTTTCCTTTCTTTGAACCACTTCGGTTTCTTCTCGGGATGCAATTGCCAACAATGGTCCTCATCATGCCCCTCTTTCTTGCAATGCTTGCAAGAGGGCTTCTCTTCCTTTCTTGCCACTGAATTTTCCCTTTTGCCATTCCACTTCCTTTTGTCCTCTTTTCTCGAAGACGATTCCCCTGATACACCAATTCTTGTTTTCCCTGCTTCAATGTATGTTTCTTGAACATAAACCTCATCAAGATTAGTAGGTACAAACATAAATATAGTGTTATGAATATGTACAGGTAAACCTCCTATGTACTTCATAACAGTTTCTTGGGTATGTAAAGGAATATCTAACATCAATGCCATTTTACAAAATCCATCTGTGTATTCTTACACTGTTTGTCCTTTTCTTAGTTTAAGACCTTGCCATTCAATTAAAGCTTTCTCTTTATAACCCAAAGGATAGAATTGCTTTCTAAGTGCAGAAACAAAAACTGGCCATGATGGAAATACATTACCCACTTGTTGCGTGCCATTTTGCAACTTGCTTTACCACTAGATGAGTGTTGTGCCTGCAAGTCTAAGTGATGCCAATTTGATTTGAGTGCCATCATCCTTGATTTGTTGCACACTGCAATAAATCTCCATCTATCTGACCCAATTATCAAGTCTCTCTACATTGACTTCACCATCATACATAGGTAATTCAAATTTCACATCAAGTTTAAGTAAAGGCATTTCATGTTTATGTTTATGGACATGTTTTCTTGCGGTGGATTTATAACTTGAACTTGAAGAAGAAGAAGTTGATGGAGAAGAAGGAGGTGAAGGAGGAATTTGAGGAGGATCCTCTCCTTCTTCACTTTTGACCTTTGAATATTCACCTAGAACCGGTCTCTTCTGTTCCAAGTAATCCTCATATAGAACCTTCATCATCTCTGACATGGCGAAGAAAGTTTTTCGAAACTCTTTCTCATCATGAGAAAGTCCCTCTTCCGATGCCATCTTCTCACTTTGAGAAGTTCTCTTTCTCAATCCAATGAATGGATTCTCTTCAATAAGCTCGCCTTCATTTCTCTGGTAATCATGCAAACTCAAAAACCAACCGTCAACTAGCTCTGATACAACTTGATCTGAAATGATCTTTTAAACGACAATGGTTAAGTTATTTTGCATGAGTTAAAGTACCATTTAGGAAACTGATGAAAGAAGGAAGAATTAAAGAGGAAACATAGCATCCATTAAGCAATATACATATATGAACATAAGCATGAAGAACAACAAAACCATAAACACCAATGTGATAACGGAGTTCGGCAATCTCGCCTACATCTCCGAGCCTTTTTCTCAGTGGGTGAGGCTTTCTTATTTCTGTTTGAAGCCTTAAAATTACATCATAACAGTGCCAAAAAGGTTCCAAACTAATCTGGTCTTGTTCTACCAGATCTCAAGATCCAAACAAAACTGACGGAACTGAAATCGGATGAACGGAGCTCCCAGAAATGGCCCGCAAAGGTGCTCTCCTCATTGGCTTCCCTGCATAATAATGGCTTTGGCTCAACAATCCTTCAACATAAACCTGTTTTGAACCCTCTTCTATGGCTCCAATAACCTCTGGTTTTTATAGACTAGAAATGGGTAACAACCTCCCAACTTCTCCCCAAGATCTCGCCTCAAAAAGGGCCTAATATTCCCCAATATTGGCCAAAATCCCACAAAACTACTGAATAAATCAATTGAAATCTTAATATAAAGTAATAAAACCCAAAAATGGCATATAGTCAGGGCGCAACCCCCTTTCTTAGGGCTCCCGGTCACATGTGTGCATCTAAGTGTCCAAGGGCTAGGCTGCTGGTGCGCTGCCCCCCTGGATTTTCGCTCCTGGTCTTATGGTGTGTTGCCATGTGCCCTGGTATTAAGGTCCATGTGCATAACAAGTAGCTGGCCCTTGATGGTGTAGCCCATGGTTAAGCCCCTTGGTCGACGGGCTATCTCGACCGACCGGGGCTAACCCTCATCCATCCATGCTATACGATAACAATCAATGATATATGCAATCCAGGTCACATGTGAAAAGGTGCCGAAAATTGAGGGCTAGTCAAACTGTAACGGATCCCCTGCCTATACAAATGGTGGTCATATTACACGATCGCGTTGGTAAGTTGCGTCAGGGGCTGGGGCTAGGCCCCAACGCTTACTTCGCCCCATGTAACATTTGTGCAAGTTTAAATACAACATTCAGACTATGGTAATCAAGGAACACCATGGGCGGGCTGGCTAGCCCGACCCTGCCAAGACACTAGCCCGGACGAGAGGTCATGGGTTCGAATCCCGTAGACCCAAACAAATTTTTCCAAACTCTGCTAGCCAATGGATGGGTGCCACATGGTAGCCTAGGACTGGGCCACATGGCACCATACTATTCATTGAATACATGCCACGTGTCAATCGTCTATTTGTCCACTTGTCAGCCCAGGTGTCAGCCCAGTCATATGCCATTGTACCTGCCACGTCAACATCCATTGTACCTTGCCATGTCATCATGTGCCATGTGTCACCCTTGCAGTGGTGCCACATGTCACACTTTGTCTGGTCCAACTATACCTACCACGTCAGTGCCAACGTAACCTACCACGTCAGTTGTATGACCGTACGACGTGTATAGTCAGCTAATTTTTGCCTCTTTGGCAAAACGAACAGATCACGATATCTTGAGCATACAACGTTCGTTTGAGCCCGTTCAAGTTGCGTTGGGTTCGTATCGACGAGGCCTACGCACACGTATGTTTTGAGGTGATTCCGATCACTTTGATTTTTAGGCCTTCCTGGACCCATTTTGGTCCTGAGATCCAATTCTAGATCACTTGAGGATGCCAAGATCCTCACAAAAGAAGACCAGTACTACACACGACACATCAAAGAGGCCCTACAAATAATCAAGCACCCCAACAACATGAACATAGATGGTTCCCTTGAGGTAAGTAGCTTTTGGAACCCCTTGATAAACCAACTAAAGGACTATGGTAGACCAGGTCGCTTGGGCACAGAGTCTTTAGAAATAAAACTCACATAGACAACTACCTCCATGCAAACTCCCACCACCACCCCTCTCAGAAAATGAGGGTTCTCAATACCCTATCCATAAGAGGAACAATAATATCTGATAAAGAACATATTAAAGAAGAGATAGACCATCTAACCAAGGTTTTAAAAGCATAGGCTATAGATACAAAGACATCGGGAAGGAAATGGAAAAGAAAGAAAGAAGGACTCGACCTCACAATGAGAAGACCCCCAACATGAAGGATTTCCTTCCCTACATCCATGGGGTCACGATTAAGATTGGAAGGATCTTGAAAATAAAAGAGATTACAATTTCTTTCAAACCCATGACTACTATCAAACAAAGAATGAGGTTCGTAAAAGACCCTATTGACCATCAATGGGGGAAGGTATCTACAAAGTCTCTGGCTCTTGTGGGAAATGTTACATTGGGAAGACCAGACAATCGTTTCAGATAAGGATTAAGGAACACAAAACAGACAATAGAAATGAGTGTATGCACATCTCAGCCTTGGTAGAACATTCTCTTAAAACCAAGCATCATGTGTGCCTCGAGGATACCAAGATCCTCACAAAAGAAGACCAGTACTACAAAAGCCACATCAGAGAGGCTCTAGAAATAATCAAGCACCCCAACAACATGAACATATATGGTGGCTTTGAGGTAAGTAGCATTTGACACCCCTTGCTAAACTAACTAAAGGACTTTGGTAKACCAAATCACTTGGGCATAGAGTCTTTAGAAAGAAAACTCACACAGACAACTACCTCCATGCAGACTCCCACCACCACCTCTCTCAGAAAATGGGGGTTCTCAATACCCTAGCCATAAGAGCAACGATAATCTCTGATAAGGAACATATTAAAGAAGAGATAGACCACCTAACCAAGGTTTTTAAAAGCATAGGCTATAACAAGAAAGACATCATGAAGGAAATGGAAAAGAAAGAAAGAAGGACTCATCCTCACAATGAGCAAGCCCCCAACATGAAGGCTTTCCTTCCCTACATCCATGGGGTCATGGATAAGATTGCAAGGATCTTGAAAAGAAAATAAATTATGACTTCTTTCAATCCCATGACTATTATCAAACAAAGAATGAGGTCCATAAAATACCCTATTGACCATCGACCGGGGAAAGGTATCTACAAAGTCTCTTGCTCTTGTGGGAAATGTTACATTAGTGAGACCAAACGATGATTTCAGATAAAGATTAAGGAACATGAAGCATGCATTAGAAATGAGTGTATGCACACCTCAACCTTGGCAAAAGATTCTCTTAAAACCAAGTATCATGTGTGCCTTGAGCATACTAAGATCCTCGCAAAAAAAGACCACTACTACAAAAAAACACATCAGAAAAACCCTAGAAATAATAAACAACCCCAACAACATGAACATAGATGGTGGCCTTAATGTAAATAGCTTTTAACACCCCTTCATAAACCAACTAAATAACTCTGATAAACTAGGTATAAACAATCAAGTTTGATACTTTACTTTTTCCCCTTTTTCATTCCTTTCCATTTACTTTAAATCTAAGGCCCTCTTCTTCTTTTCCTAACCTAACACTTATTATCACTTATTCACTTTAGGCACATTAATAATATTCTATGTTTTATAATAAAACCTTTTGCACCTCTATGAAGTATCCATTATTTGATTAGGTCTAATATCTTGTCTAATATAAACACCATGTAATTAATACTTAAGATATTATCCTTTTTATTATTTATTACTTACACCTTTAGTTAATACTCAATAACATAGACATTAATATTTATTTTATATTACTTACACCAGTAGGTAACATATTAATAGTTAATACTTAATAACCTAGACATTAATATTTATTTTATATTACTTACACCACTGGGTAACATATTAATATACTACTTAGTAATTCTAATATTCTACTTATTAATTTTCACCGAACAGATCTATGGTTTACATGATATTATAATAAAAATTCCCATAACTTCTAAATTACTATTTATTACCATTTATTAATAATAGTTCCTTTTAAGTTTTTAGTTAGATCATTGGCTCTAAACTTCTATTAGTTTATTAATATTAATATTATTAATTTATTATATATTATTACTATTGACTTTTATTTAGGTTTCATACAATACATTTTTTTATTTTTTTTTAGGTTTTACAATTATGTCTAGTCGACTTGTCTAGTTCCAAAAATGTCATGCATCCTGTATTTATTGTGTAGATTGACAATTCTTATCTTTGCCGATTGGTCTTGAAGATGAATCTTGATTTAGATTCGAAACATCAATGACAATATGGCTTTGACCATGGAATATCCAGTAAATAACTTTGAAAAATCGTATCTTATTGGGATGACATTCCATTCCCTTGTTATCGGTCCCTGCACAACATTAAAAAAATGTGAAATCGAGGATTTAAAACATATTAGCAATTAAAGTTAACAAATTCATTTTTAGTAAAAAGTCGAAGAAAACCTTCATGTTGATTACCTTTTGATCGACCTAATTCCTCTCTTTGCAACATTTCCATAAAGCTTTTACGCTCTTTTGCACTCAGTTTGTGAACAATCTTATCAAGTTTCTTCAACTTTTTGATTTGCATGACACGCCTTAACAAATACACAACATTAATTTAACCTACAGATAATTCAAATATATTAAAATTTTAATAAAACTTAAAGAACTTGCCTTTTTCTCTTGTTGGGATGAGCTACCATCGCGCTCGTTGCAATAAGTTATTCTTCTTGAACTTCTATCGATCATTTCTATCCAAAAAAGGCAAGAATCATTAAATATAAAAATTCTGAATTATTTTTTACAAAACAAGATTTCGATGCGTATAATAAAACAATATGCATCGGCGTGTCAATAATATGTATATGCATCAGTGTATGATAATCGTGCTCTTACAAAATTGAAAATGTTTGTTTGCAATATGTTATATTCACGTGGTGTTTTATAAATTGATAGAAGCACTGGTGCCTAACCATTGTTTATTACGCACCTCCAAACCCCTGAACAAATTTAAAACATGAAATTATCGATCTTTTTTTATTTTTTTTGCTAGCGTGACCGTTACTTCCGAGACTAGCCTGTGGATAAGAAACCGGGACCCAAGGGCATCTAAGTCGTCAAAACACCCGAAAATCACACCCGTCCTAAGCCACACCAACCCTTAGAATGGATGGATATTTTAGGTGTCTCCTCCTGGGTTCATCAGGTTTTGAACCAAGGTCTCCATACAAAACAAAACCCTTTGAAACCAGTCATGCTAACGAGATTTGACATGATGCTTTCGATATTAAAAACAATTTTATCTTCATTTTAAACTCAACGATGCCTTTGATAGGAACATGCGTACCTGTGCATTATTCCTGTAGAATGCGCAATGTGAACCGCATAAGCATTTTTTTAAAAGAAAACTGACAATGATAAGGTTTCAGAGGACAGGGTTTCAGATCCAATGCAATGAGTGGTCCCATTGCAACGAATACAAAATTCCCCGTATATAAGTAGAGAAACCCTATAAAAAATTATTGCTTAAAAAAATCTCATTGTAAAATATAGAAAGGGAAAGCAAGATAAACAACAAGGATGTTGGGTTTCCAATATCGAAGGTAACTATGGAACCCTTTTATGTTTTTGAGAATGCACTGAAAATTGCTTGAATCAAACAGGGGAACGATTAAAATGATCAATAGAATGAAATCAAATATTTGAAATTTTTTCTTTGCATATTTGTATGTGACCTACGATGATCCCTTTCAAATTCGGCTCTTCAAAAAAATCTACCCTCTCCAAAGCCTTTGTTGGTAAAACTCTCTTGCACAAATCTCCCCTCTAAATTTTGGCAAAGGAATGAAATAATGAATAGGGTTTTCTTTTATAAACACATACATTTAAAAAAATTGAAATTCCCGCTCATTTTTTCATTGTAAATTTCGGCACATTGATGATAAACATGTGGACTGTATTTTTTTAAACTTACTTTTATTGGTGTGTATGCATTTTATAGCGCACCGATACAATTTTTACATATAAACACATCGACAAACAATTTAATTTACAAAATACAAATGCAAACATCTATATTTACATTTTGCAAAGGTTTTTCTTTGCGGAGGCAATAACAAAGGTCACTCTTTGGTGCCTCTCATAATTTAGTGCACCGGGGCGTCATAATATAATTAGGTGCACCGTTAAATTTTAAAAGTCATTTGAAATTATGTTTGAGTTTAGATTGTTCTATGCTTCCCAAAATTTCTTTTAATAATGTATTCATGTATTGATGATGATTTTGGTCAAATGCATAAAAGTATTGATGATGATTTTGGTCAAATGCATAAAATAAAGTTTATAATATCGAATGGCCAATTCTTTATATTACAATGTGAATTGGATCTATTTTATGACACTAATAGTATGTGGTTGTTCCAAATGTAAAGGGTTGAAGGAGAACCTCGATGTATCATATATCGTCTACTATATTAATGATCGACTACCCAAATTTGACTACCTAATACCTCCCACTTCACCAAGGATCTAACAGGTGATATAGAAAAGACACGTAGGAACACTTCCATATGCTCATTTTTTTGAAAAGTTGGAATCCAAATCAACTAAGTTTCATCTTGGAATTGAGCAACCCATCTCCTTTGTTGAGTTAATGAAGAATTCCCATCGAGCCAATAGTGATATCAATACTATCCAAAACATCTCTACAAGGAGATCCAAAAAGTTATATGGAGTTGAGAGAAAAAAATAACCAAGTACACACCAAGGTTGGTTCAATTGTTGCAAGGTAGCGATGAATTCCTTGTTCATATCCAACAACAAAGCAAATACCAACATGTTACAACTGATCTTTGTAAGGCGATGTTGGTCGTCTTCCATGCCTATGCCCGATGTTGGAAATTGAATTCTCTTTTTGTGGTAATTGTTAGAAAATCAAGATCGCAGAGCAATGTGACAAAAACAAATGCAAAAAATAAAACACAAAATACATACAATTGAGACACGATATACGTTGGTTCAATTCTACTTGTGGCTATGCCCCTGAGAAAATTACAGAGTTAGGTCCTTTCCTTTATTATTATCCAACAAATGAAGGGATACAACCTACAACAAACTGGCTGTAATCCTCTTCTTTTCTCTCATGTACTTCCTATCTCGTAATACAATATTTGCAATAATACCAGGCCGCAATACAATTCCCTCATAATAGGGTTTCCTTCTAGGGCAAAACCCTAACATAACTGGTCAGCAGATATGCATCTATAATGAACGGGTCCAGATTTACAATGAAATATAATATACATTTATAAGGAACCCTCTCAGACTTCATGGAAGAGTGTACATTCTTCCTTGGGTATAAACATGACTGAAAACAAAGACATTTGAATCAAGAAGATAATTACGCTTCCACAACCAACAATCTCCACTTGAAGATTGATTCTTCAACAACTCCATCGTTGTTGTTATATGCTGGACTCTAAACCTCTTGGACCTGGAAAAATTTCTCGTCTTCATCTTTCATTCTTGAAGACCAACTCGAACCGAGTAGGAAGGTTTCTCCCCTGTTACCCCTTTGTTAACATACCTACAGATTTCAAGGTATCTTTTCCAACTTCAAATGTCCATCTTCCAAGGCGATCGTATGAAGTGGTACCTCAACTCAGATATGCTTAGTCTTTGAATGGAAGGTTGATTTATTTGCAATATGGACATTAATTCTCACTATCACAAGTGACAACCCGTTATTCTCCTCGCTTTCCCAATTCCTCCATAAACCTCTCTCAGAATCCAAATCATCTCTTTACTAGCTCAATAGCAATGAGCATTTTACCTCCGTTGTTGAGTGCAAATTAACCTTTTCTGCCTCGGAATCCAACTTTTACTATTGTTCCACCTATAGTAAAACACACCTCGTGGTGCTCCTCCACTGCCTTTATCACCGCCATATCTGAATCAACATATCCTTGTAGAAAAGTGTTTGAACCTCCAAACATAATGCATGAGTAGCAAGACCTCTCAAATACCCGAGAATCCACTTTATCATTTCCTCCCAATGTTCTTACTTGGATTGTTCATATACCTTCTCACAACTCCCAATTCATGTGCAATATCTAGTCTTATACAAACTTATCAGACAGCCATCAAGCTGTTAACTCCACGATGAATAAGGGACCCTAGACATGTATTTTATCTCCTCCCGTGTCTTGGGACACATTTCCCAAGTTAATTTTGAAATGGTCGGCTAAAGGTGTATCGACCAGTTTTGCATTCCGCGATTCTAAAACCTCTCCAACACCTTCTCTATACTCACCCTAAAACAATGCCAATTTTATGCATTTTTCCCGGCTCTTGTTATTCTCATACAAGGATTTTCTTTGCAATCTCACCAAAATCCTTCATCTCAAATGAATTAATTTCTTTCTTGAGCATATTTTTATCCTCAAGATATTAGACCCAGAACAAGCATGTCATCTACATACAATACCAAGATAATATAGTTTCCATTTTCTAGTTTTTTGAAATAAACACAATGATAATAATGACATCTAATATAACCCCGTTTCACATAAACCCTCGCCAACTTAAAATATTCGCTCTTGGAGCTTGCTTTAGCCATACAAGCTCTTCTTCAACCCGCGTACCAAATTATCCTTCTCTTTGAACTCATACCCTTGTGGTCACGTATAAATCTTCTTCCAAATCCCCATGGAGAAAAGTCAAGCTTTTAACATCTAATTGTTCAAGATGTAACTATTCTGATTACTACACGACTTCAAATAGTCCTATTTGAAGTCATTTTAACAAGAGAAAATATCATCAAAATTTATAATCTTTTTGTGCAAACCCTTTACAACAAGTCTAGCCTTCTACCCCTTTATTCCCATATTCTTCCTTCAACTTGTAAACCCATTTATTATGCAATGCTCTTTTTTTTCCCCAGTAACTAAACCAAGTCCCAAGTATGGTTATTTTACCAAGGAATCAAGCTTCTCTTTCATGTCTTGCTCCCACTTCTTTTTTAGCGTTCACTGTGATTAAGTTTCTTCATAACATTCGTCTCACTCAAATCACCAACAATAATACAATGAAGGAGAGTATCGCTCGGGGTATACTAACCCCGGTAGGTTTTCTAACAACACTCTGCATGTTTGAGGTAATTCCAATGCCTTGTTGTTGTACATTTTGATTTTTGGTTGCTTTGGAATTTATTTTTCAAGGATCTCAACTGGCTATCAAAGTGTATTGTTGTTTTTATTTTTCCCGCTTTCTTTTCCTCAGAACCTATCTTTGTACATGACCTTTCTCCTTTGAATATGAAATATTTATTCCTAATGATTTTGTTATTTTCATAATCCCAAAAAGAAATAACCAAAATCATTAACACCCCATCCAATAAAGGTACACTTCTTGTATTTTGCCCTCAAGCTTTGTTCTATTTTCTTTTATCAATATGGACAAATGCTTCACAAACTGCAAAAGCCAAAAAGAATAGTTTACCTTTTTCCCATCCATTCCTCTTCCGAATTCTACCATCCAAAGAGCTTGAAGGTCCTCTGCTTATTGGTATAAACAACAATATCTACAACATTTGGCCTAGAACTAATCACAAACCAACATGCAATCTCTTTCATACTCCTGCACATTCCATGATTGTCCTGCTCATCCTTTATGACACACCATATTCTTGTGGTAGGTCTTGAACTATCTTCTCTACAAATCCCATGGTATAAAAAATAACTATCAAACTCCTTGTTGCAATATTATTCACCTCCATTATTTTATCTAAGACACTTCAAACTTTTCCTGTCTCATTCCCTCAACCAAAGCTTTCTATTTTTTAAAATTCTCAAAAACATCGGATTTTTGTTGGAATGCAATAAACCCAAGTTTTTCTAGCTGTATCATCATGCAATATAATAATCCAGAGACACCAAGAGATGATACCCGAGAAGTTGGTACCCATACATCTATATTCACAATCTCTTAAATCTTTCTTTCATTCTTCTTTTCTTTTCCGGATCTGAGAAATCTGACTCGTTATGTTTTCCATAAACATGTTTCTCATTAAGTCCAAATCAATTTGTTTAAGATCCGCAACAAATTTCTTTGTCAAGTATCCTCAGATTCCCTTTCTCACTCATGTGTCCCAACCTATGATGCCACAAAGGTTGTATCCACTCTTGTAGAAGCTAAAGAGATAGAAGAGACAATATTACTAGTACATAAATATAATACCTACCTTCTCTCCTTTTGTTATCACCAATGATCCTTGATGACCTTCCACGTATTATATATAAATATGGATATAAAACCTCACTTGCCAACCTACCATGAAATTATATTTTTTCCTTATATCTTGAACATGTCTTAATTCTTTCAACAACCACTAGTTTCAATTGCTTTGCTTTATTTTTACACTTCCCATTCCACACTCTGTATGGTGCATCAACACCCAAAATGAACTTGTCCAAAATCACCTCAAACGTATGGAAATGAAGTCCTGATCTTACTACCCAAGACTCATAAATATTATTCATGAAAGAATTGAAGCATCTTGTAACACATCACATGTTACATTTGCTTCCCCTTTCGATTTCTCTATTGTCCATCTCTTTGTTTCTTTTGGAGCTCTGCAGCCTTTCTTCAGATGTCCTTTTCCCACACCTAACACTCTATCTTTCCAAGTCTGATTTGATCTGTCCTTCCTAGAATTCTCACATTCCTTGGGTCATTCCTTTCCTCTATCCTTTTGTCTCTGCTCTCCATGTTCAACGACACTGGATGTCTCACCTCTGCTTTTCTGCCACATTTCCTCACTAAGGATAACACCAACATCATCAAATTTTAAAGTATTTGAACCAGAGACAAAGCATTTTATACCACAACTAAGTCGTCTAACTTCCTCGCAATGAGCATTAAAGATTAGAAGATCCCGACCATCATCAAAGTCCACTTCTGTAATCCTTAGTTGATTAGTAACCTATTAAATTCATTTAAATGAATCCAAATGTAATTCCACCTTCATTATCTTCATATTAAATAATCTCTTCATTAGAAATACCTTATTGATGCTGAGGGTTTTTCATACAAATTTTCCAATGCGTCCATCAGCCTTCAATTGCCTTTTCTTTCAAATATTATGCCACCTAATGCTAAGCAAGCTCACCATATCGCTCATAGAGCCTTCAATAAGAATCTCCCATTCTTGTCCTTCATAGCCGTCGGCTTCCTTTCTATTCCGCCCAATGGTAAGAATATATCCTTTTGATATAAATAATCTTCCATCTGCGATTCTATCCTGGTATTTTTGGCTTCTAAATTATCGACTCTACCATCTTCTGCCATTTCTCTCACTTTAACCAGGAACCCTCTTTTTCTGGAAGTTACCTTTCACTTTGATACCAGCTGTTAGAAACAGGATCAAGCAATAAAATAAAACAAATCAAATGGAGAAATAAAACACGTAAGATATTACAATAGAGACATAGATATAATTGGTTCACCCAAGGCTACATCCACCAGATAAATTGTCAAGTTCTTCCTTTATATTATCCAACAAATGAAGGGATACAACCTACAAATAAAACCCCACTATAACTTCTTTCTTTCTCTCTCGACAGCCTCATCTCAGAATACAATATTCACCATAATGCATAGTCACAATAAATTTCCCTCATAACATAGGGCGTTTCTTTAGGGCAAGAACTCTAACATACTTCTACCATTAGATAATGCGACCTTATAATGAACGGGTCCGGTGATTTCTATAACGAAATTACATATACATTTACAAGAATATTTTTCCTTCCGGGGCTTCACCACCTGCTGTCTCTCGCATCTCCACAAAGGGGTAACCCCCTCTCAGATTCCCCCAAAAGATGAAGAGTGTACATTCTTCCGTATAAACACACTGAAACAGCGACTCTCGAATCAAGAAGATAATCGTGTCTACACAACCAACAATAATAAATATATGATTGCCAAGTCTAAAATAGATTTTGCAAATCTTGGGTTGTTCATGATCCTTTCACATGTATCTCTTTCTCCCAAACAATCAACAACACTTATGTCATTTTGTAATCGTCTTTTTAGTCGGTGTGATTACTCAAATATTGTAAAATACAAACATAGCATTTCTATTTATATTATGTGCATGAACGATTATGATTCTAGAAACTTTTACAGGAACTTATTAAAAACAAAGGTTTATACCTATTGGAGATGTAAGGCAACAATTAATCACCTTTTAATCTAAAATTCTAATATGATGGCTAACACTGAAATGTTGGAATATTCTTAATCGTCCTCCAAATCAATGAATGTGATTTACTTCATAACTTCCTTTTGTATTTTTGAATGCATCAGCTAACCTCTTATTTTAATATTTTCCTAATCATATTAAGAAATAACAGACAATTACATATGATTGTTAATGTTTAACTCATTAACCTTGGAATTACCACATTTAAGATTAACTTTTGATTTCCTCAGCCACCGCCCGTATGCTTTAATTCAATTTCAGAGTGTTGTCCGGGTCCAAATAACTTTCGACGTTCACCAGCCGCAACACCAACCACTTTGCGGCTGTGCTAGTTATATATCGATGGTCATCCACAAACTCATGGGAACATTGCAGGGTTCATAAATAGTTGTAGGGCCTCATTGTTTAGTGCAAATTGTTCCTTTGATGAACACTCCAATGACAAAGAGTTATTTATGAAAAGGAAGACATCCATATTTGTTGTTGTGCATATAATACGTAGTTTGTCTCCGGGTGACGAGTTGTTAATAAATTATAACTTTCGTAGAACACCAACCGCTCGTAAAAAATGCTTTGCATTGGGTCTACCTTTAGATGTCCCCCTCGGGTGCAAGAAAAATATGATTGAGTAAGTGTATTTTTGGATTTTCAATGGAACTAATGTAAATGTATTGCTTAATTCGACATTTGTTTTATAAAATGGTTGGTTGCATGTTTATTATTGGGAAACGAAATTCCATGCTTATAGTAACTGTTCGGTATAATGTTTGAACATACTAAATGTGTTGTGTTACTAATATTATTGATGTAATGTTCAATATTTTTATAATTAGGATTTTGACGACAAACGACTTGTCTACCATCTATCGTTGCACCCCACTACGATGTCAAATCATAAGTTTGATATTAAACAAGCACAACTCGGAAATGAAGCATACCAAACATGGTTGAATCAACCACCTATTCAATTCCCACTATGTCTCGAGTCACCAATTAAAAACCTCTATAGTAACACTAGTTTCACATGTTACAGATGAAGGCAATGATAAACAGGTTAGTATGGATGATTTCTTAAGGGATATCAAAGGCATGGAAAAAATGTTATTACATTCATTCCAACAAAATGAATTAGGGGATGATGTTGATATCATCAATACCTTCTTCGAAAGCCTAAAATTTGCTTCCACAACCCCACTCTTCAAACAAGGGTCAAGGTCTACCCAACTTGGGATAACAATGTTGTTGTATAATTTGAAAACAATGTATGGTATGTCAGACACATGCTTTTTGAGACTTTTGAGGTAACTAACCATTAAGTCCCCTAATTTTTTAAGGAATCTCGTCACACAATGAAGGAAGAAAATGGTTGATTTTATGCATGCTTAATGACAATCTACATTTTTATTTCCCATCAATTGTAGGTTACTCAAAGATAAGGTGCTTTCAAGTGATAATGTCTTGCCTGGTAGTTGCACAAAGGAAAATAAAATGCTAAAAATGTTGGGTGTTGAGTACATATAGAACCACACATGTTTGAATGATTGTATCTTATACAAAGACAAATATGCAAACAAAGAGATGTTTCCAAAATGTGGGCATGACAGGTACCATAAATAAAAAAATAAGGGTAAGGCATGTGGTCCTCCTCATAAGATATTGAGGCACATGCCTATAATTCCAAGGATTCAAAGGCTCTTTCGTTGCAAACAATTAGTTTTGTTGCAGGGGTCGCATGCCTCATATAGAAGTGAGCCAGGATTTAAGTGAATCCCAGTAGATTCAATAGCCATGAAGCATATAGATGATACATGGCTCGATAATTCAAGGAGGAAGTACGAAGCCTACGATTGAGCATAGTCATTGATGGAATTAACCTGTATTCTCTCCAAAACACCAACTATTCTATTTGGCCAGTGGTAGTGATTAATAACAGTATCCCCCCATGGTTGTCCATGAAGAATGGACATCTTATGCTGGCTCTTATAGTCCCCGATAGAAGACAAGTGAAGAGGATGGATGTCTACCTCCAACCATTGATCAATGAATTTAAGTAATTATGGGAAATGATACATGTATATGATGTATCAAGACTCATCCCAATGGAGAGGTCTTTTATGTTGTATGGAATATGTATGTACACCACGCACAATCATCCGGGACTAAGAGTTTGCTCTGGTAAGCATGTTGATTGATTTGTTTATATCTGTAATGTTATTTGGCATACTTAATTTGGTGCAACTATCTTTTTGAGTCTAATGTGCTCTTTATACAATAACATCACATGTCTTATAACAAAAAGGTATCATGGATGTAAATGTTGTGGACCTATAAAGGCTAGGTGGTCCAACCACCTATGAAAGCCGATGTATGACTACTCAAGAGTATTCCTCGTAGAAGACCACCCTTATAGAAGAGTTGCAACTACTTTCAATGGTAAACCAAAGAGAACCCAAAGACCTGAAATAATAACACCGATCGATTGGAATAGGGCATATGACACATATAAGGAGAAGGAAATGGCATAATTGTTTGATTCAAATGAGGAAACTATGTTTGACTATCCTTAATTTTTTGACTCCTATGTTGAGAAAATGCCCATTAGGATGAAAAGTATATCTATATTTTATGAGCTTCCACATTGGAAGCATCTTAAGATTTCCCACTTACTAGATCCCATGCATATATTAAAAAATGTTTCATCTTCTTTATGGAGGCACATATCATCGAATAGAAATGACACATTGGTTGTTAGGAGAGATCTTATTTCTTCGAATACTAAAAAGATACATTGGCCAATAAAAGAAAGTATATGAGAGGCTGGTCACTCTTGATCTTTTAAAGAAGGTGATGTCCGATGGATTTTGAAGAAAGATTATATTTTTGTTGTAAACGATGTTATATTGGGTGTGAAGGCACCTTTTTTATACGTGTTGACTCTACGACATTGCATCATTGTAGAAGGGAATTTGTCGAGGTTGAAATCACATGACCATCTAAACCTTCTAAGGGTATGTATGTTGAATACATGATTCTTCTTCTATAGTGTCAGTAAAAATATATCATG
>SNQJ01S0067384.1:0-28086 GCA_010110895.2 Picea sitchensis | reverse complement strand
ACTTCTTCCAAGTGATCCTACTCTCATTAATGTGCTCCACTTGCTTCAGTTGGTCCCACCACATTGCATATTTCCTGTGTAAATGGTAGGTGGAAATCCTGGCTTCTAGATTTGATGAATAGTTATGCAACTTAAAATTTCTCCTGAGCCCAAGAAACCATGCTTTGACATCATCTTCCCTTTCTCTTTCAACCTCAAAGGAAGGTGGCTTGAGATTCCTCAGCTCTCCCTCCAAACTATCTACCTCTTATTTACTTCTTTCGTGTTTGATGGGAGACACGTCTAGAATTCTTATGGGATCATCCGATGCATAAAAATTTCTTTCTGAGTAAGGAGGTGAGTGGTTTCCATGAGCTCTGGTAGCACTTCTGGAATAACCAACTCTTCCATGATCATCCCTTCTTTCATGGCACCTGCCTTCTTCCTCTTGTCTTGAGTTTGATCCCTTCTTTGTTTGTCTCTGCAACTGATTTAAGCTCTGCAACACTTGAGCATTTATGTGACTTTTCTCTCTCATCAGTCTCTTGTTGTCTTCTTTGTATCTCAACACTTCCATCTTCAGGCTTCTTACCATTTCTATTAACATTTCCTACTCTCCTTTTCCCTTACGTCCATTGGACTCCGTTTCTACATTACCAACTCTGGTATTCTGGCCTTCGGCCTCCTTATCATGACTAGAGGTTCCTTGCCTTCTTCCATTTCCTCAATATGCATCCTAAGTTGATGTGTTTAAACCCCTTAATTCTACAAAATGTGCAAGTGACCATTTTGTTAGAATTATGCATATGATAAACAAAATTTCCAAACCATGCTACATGTCTCTTTTTTGTTTGTTCATGGAGATCATATCCCCATTCTCCGAAAATAACAGTGTCCTATTATCCTTGGCTGACACATAATTTCATATTGCGCAAATGCTTCCTTCAAACCACCTTTCCAGGTGACCATGACTAGAAACTGTAGCTAAATCCTTCCTTAGCACTTTTTTGTCTCGAAGACCACCAATTCGGCCCTTAGCCCTCCTTCCCTCAGATCTCAATCTGCATATGACCACGGCCATGACCCTGTGCTTAGTTGAAAAAGAGCTTATGCAGAGCTTCGGGACTTCAAAACTTTCAGCTAGGATTGGATCAATGGTCCTCGTCCTGTTTCACGATCGACGATCGAGATCCACTTCGGGACTCTGCGCTTCAGGAGTGTCAACTTTCCTTGCTTGCCTCCTCTTGGAATTCTTTTACCCGGAGTTCATGATCTGCTGACGAGTTTCCTCCCACAGATCAACGATTGTGAATCTCTTTAGCTCTAAGGGGTTCAGAAGTTTCAAAATTTCCTCCTGCACGTTCTCCCAGAGTGATTTTACCTGAAGTCGATGATCCTTCGACATGCGTCTTCTAGAATCAACGGTTGATATGTACTCTGGCCTTCAGGAGTTTTCATCCCAATGAAACCTATCACATCCTTCCCCACTGGAGTGCCCAGTCTCCAGACTGCACGATCTGTTGCCTCATGGTGAAATACTGGAAGTGGACACATGGCCCAATCGGGTGGGTGACACATGTCAGGTTCTAACTGACATTTCAATACTCCATATGCTTAAAACTTACTGACATGTGGCACACATCCCATGTGTCCACATCATCCTAGGTGACGTATGTAAGCCACGTCACTTCAAGAATTCTAGGATCCACATCACCTCTAGGTGACATCATTGTGCTCCATCACTTCGGCTCTTCGGGACTTCGGGAGTTTCCATACTGGCACACTTCCAATTCTCATGAAATCTGAATTCTCGAACTGGCCAATCTGTTGCCATGTGTCTTTCTGGATCATATGACTAAGATTCACTTCGGGTCTTCACCCGGAGACCACGAATCTACACCATGTGTCCTCCTTAATCTGACAGTTGAGGATTACTTCGGGTCTTCAACTCTTTGACTCTCCAGGCTTTGAGAGTTTCAAATCTCATCTGAAAACCTCTTGAACTGATTTCTCTAGAGTTACTGATCTGCTGACACATACCTCTTGGTGATCGACGCTCAGGATCTACTTCGGCTATATGAAGTTTCAATGTTTGAGCCCTAACATGTCACATCACTTAATGCCTTTCAATTTGTGGGGGCGTGCATCGACGGTTTGGAGTAACCCAATTTTCATCCTGCAATTCTCTTGATGCTGACACGTAACCCCTCGGTGAAACCGTGGTTTGGATTGTGGGACCGCCTTGGGGAATTATCTCTCGTGCAACTTGGTTCCCCACAATTTCATATGTCCATTGATCTCTCACTCAAATGGGATCTGACAGTGATGACCTTAACCCTTGTTTCCTTTTCATCAAACCCCTATTCACATGTCCTTGGATCCAACGATCCCAGATCTCTCCTGATCCTATAGTGGTGATTGCTCTCGAATTCGAAGGGGACAGTCACGATCCTTCAAACCCCTTACAATGGATCTCTGGTGATAAAAATCCTACGTAGATTATGCAACGCCATTCCTCCTGGTCTTTTCAACTCCACGGTTAGAGTTCAATCTGTAACTACGGGACTCTGACCAACAAACCCGAGCCATACTGGCTCGGTGTTTCAACCAGAAGCTCTGATACCAAATTGTAACATACCCAACCACCCACAAGCCAGGGTATGCTATCTTCAAGGCCACCCTTGGACTTCGTACTCTTACCGGTACCTTCTTTCTTTAATAAGTATGCATAATATAAAATATTTAACGACATGCACAACAATATCCAACAAGCATGCATAATCTAAGATTTAGTTAAACGATAATTAAAATACACAGCAAAATAAATTCATACACAAATAATAATATCAAAATAAAGAGCACTTATCTTTATAAAAGGCGACACCAACTGGCTGTAGACCAAGGAAGTTCCACCCAATCGTAGATACCCCTGCTCCAAATCACAACAACAGTGTCACCTCCGAGCCAAGGCTATGACTCCATAAGGACGGTTCCAGAGTGTACTTGGGTTCCCAAACCAGTCAACTCTCAAGCTCTCACAGGTTTCCCAACACCCACAATAATCCAAGTACCCAACTCTCTTCCACCCAGCCTGTACCACCCAAGATAATGGACCTCCACCCTTCTATGCCACGCAGTCCATTAGGAAGTCCTTCTCCTTTTCTCAGGGCCTCCAGCATAGCTGGTCCAGAATCTCAATGCTAGAACTCTCAGGACTCACAGTTGTGAGAAAAACAGGGCACGGGCCAACGCATCTCAGACATGCATGCCCCAAGTCATGGTTTGATTACACCAATTACCATTACAACCAACTATCCCGTGGATAATATTCAACAGTTCAGTTCCCTTTCCCAAGCCAAGACGCAGATGAGGATGGATCAATGAATGGGTGAGTGAGTGCATGAAAGTGCATGAGCGAAATGAATGAATGTACAGGAAAATCAACGAACAAGCCATCAGTCCAACCCCCCCATCAGACTAGAGGTGGGTTTAAGTAACTTTGTGGAGAATCAAGAACCTCCTAGCCTTCCCCAAGAAGCTCACGTAACTGATCCCCTCCCTTAGGAAAAAAGGTAATTAACATAGGAATAAACACTTAGCCCCTCAAGCCCCTTCTCTTGTGGAATCATAGCCCCCTATAACTCTTGTCCTTGTCTGTCTAGCAAGAAGCCATGTATTTATTATTAATAATGATAGAAAACATTACATGTCCTGGGCACACTGGCCCTTTAATAATTGTTTGGGCACCCTGGCCTCTCAGCATTGTAACAATACATTATTTAAAATGGGGGTTCAAAACTTGGGGTGTTACATGTCCACTTAACCATTTTGTCCACTTAGCCACTTTGTCCACTTAGCCAACTTAACCACTTTGTCCACTTTGTCCTCTAGAAGTATCCACCTAACCACTTTGTCCACTTAACCAACTTTGTCCACTTAGTCGTTTTGTCCACTTAGCCACTTTGTCCACTTAAGCAACTTTTTCGACTTAGCCACTTTGTCCACTTAACCATTTTGTCCACTTAGCCACTTTGTCCACTTAACCAAGTTTGTCCACTTAGCCGCTTTATCCACTTAGCCACTTTGTCTACTTTATTATTTAAATAATTTCTCTTTACTCAAAACTTCTTGTTGCAACTAACTTTTATATAATTATTCAATTCATAGCTTCTTTTCCCTTAACTAACTTCTTGTTGCAACCACTTTGTTATTTAATTTATTTCTTGGTCAACCACTTTGACTATTCAATCTTCTCATCACAACTACTTTACTATAATTACCAAACTCACAACTTTTTGTTGCAACTAATTTATTTTTAATTATTTTCTTAATGCAACAACTATACCCATGATTAACTCCTAGTTTCACCCACTTTGACTAGTCAACTTCTTCTAGGAGTTTCTAGAGTAATTTAACTTCTTTGACCTTCTAGGGGCTTCTAGATAACTCATGAGGGTTCTCCAACTTCACAAGGACATAACTCTAACCGTGAGGAGTTATGTGGCATTCCACATATCACCATAAATGGCATGACATGTACTATCCATCTAGAATAGTCTTACATGTAAATTCATTGATCTTCATTCCCTTATACCTCAAAGAGACTTGCGTCCCTTACCCATACCTTTGTGCTACCAGAATTCGCTACCAGGCTTATCCAAGGGTTGACATCAATCTACAATATCACTCTCCAATGGTTGACATCAATGACAACCAACAATCCATACCAACTATCCATCAACCTAAGACAAATGTCTGATAGTTGATGAATGATTAGTATTATTTCTAGAATAATTCAACTTCAGGTTTTGTTTACATACTGTGGCCAAAGGTTACCCTGAGCTCGAGTTTCTTAAAAAAAATCAATCTTGTTTTTTATATTAGTTTCATTTTCTTGCATCAGAATAGAAAATAAAACAAAAAGATTAGTATTTTAAAGAGAATATTGGGAAACAAACATCTAATCATGAAATTCCATCGAAAATGTTGTCGGGCCATCAATCCAAAGAATCACACCATTTTAAACGAAGAAGAGTCTAATTGAGCCTCACCTTTGGATGTGATTCCTACTATTGAGTTAAAGGGAATCCATCCCCTTCAATACGCGTGCAGAAAAATAATAGAGAACACTCTCTGAAAAAAATGATCATGCCAAAACTGGCACTTGATACCTAACAAACCACAACTATTGACCGAATAAACCACTAGACAACATTTGACCCTCCATCCATGTGCTTGAATTCATGTGAAGAATGGTTTGATCAGTCTGAGAGTTTGAATTTTGTAACCAACAAGCCAAATCTTAACACCACGATGACTGAATCTAACTTAAAGTTGATTAGATTTACCAAATCCCAAGTATTAAATGCAGATTAGACATTTTAGTCGCCAAATTAGTGAATTTATGGTGAATAGATTTACCTTTTTGGCAGGTACTCTACACTTTGGAGTTTTGATAAGTTTTTTTATCACAGCAATGGGAAAGTAAATTTGTTTGAGCAGTGGTATGGGACCTTGAAAATCATGCAAGAAAAAACCACTGATCAATTTTTAAATAGCGAACTGTGAAAGTTAAAATCTATGGTGACAAAATGTGACGCTCGAGATCCACTTTGTCATCACTACACGTTTAAACTTTACATTTTGGGAAAGTGAAAAGTGGTCACCGATATGTGACCATTGGTGAAATGAATCCACTTTATGATGACATCATACATCAGTGAACATTTACTTTTGCATATATGCCTTCACTTCTCTTTTTTTTAGCGCTTTAGTTTTATTTTGTTTTTGGTGCTTTTATTTCACTTTGTTTTGGTTCCCATAACCACTTTCATAACAAATAACTTGATTACATATCAATGATAAAAACTAACTTTAGATCAGCGGTAAAAGTGGTCGGATCTCTTTGATATAGACCTTTTCAGTTTGAAATAAGGCTTAGGGACTCAACGATTTTTTTTTTCTTAAGGACGAAGATGCTTTATAAACTATATGATATGCATGAAATCATCAAACTTTAAAATATGTAAAATTTACTTGCAAAATTAAAGGAAAAATGGTAATATTTTTTTTTAGAATTTTAGGGTGTTTTGTGGACTCAACAAATATTTAGTCATCATCCTAGTTGCGAGTAGTATTGTAAATATTTGACAGTTACATATATTTGACATTTTTGGGCTCTAAAGAGAGAAGGTGTTATGAGACATGACCTTCTAGCCTGAAGTTGTTGTGGTTTTTGTAGGCACCTTGTATGGCCTTGCACAAACCTGCATTAAAATCTATGACATCCTTTTTATTAGTAATATGCCTCCTCTGAATTGTTGGCTAAGACAAAAAGGTCAATTGTGACATACTGATTTAAACTTGGTTTTCTATAATAACTTTGAACTATGTAATATAAAATTATTTTTGACCCTCATCCACCCAACCTGCATGGCTACATGCAGACAAAACTACACTATTTATATGAATTCAAACCAATAAACATTCCCCATGCAGACAAAACTACGCTATTTATATCAATTCAAACCAATAAACATTCTCAAGTTGGTATTTTGGTCATTGATCATATTCTCTTACCACTATTCTTTTATTATCATCTCCTTGTGACCATATGCCTCATTGTTATCAACTTCTCTTAAAAAAAACTGCAATGTAAAAAGAATCCACATCAATAATACGCAGTCTTCATCTTTATATGGCAAGGAAATCTCTATGTAATCGAGTATAATTTTATGTGTTGTTGGTCAAAAAAAAATTCTAAAAAATTAAAGCTACGCCCTTTTGGAAATCTTAGGAAGTGTAGAAGGGATTTCTAACTATACAATATAGATATTTGTGAAAATTGATGTAATTTTAAAGTTATCTACTACCATGCATCAATTTAAAACTTAAATAAGGATACATGTGCCTTCATTTATCTAGAGTCCATGTGAGTATATACACATTGAATTTAGGATGCTACATTACTTCATCTCTATTTTAAGTGGAAACTTGCATGTGGATTTTACTGGAAAAATATATATATATATTTCACAATATTCTATATAGAAATAGTGGCTCAAGTAGTCCTTGGTTTTCTTTGACATTAGGTGTATCTGCAAGTGCTACAAAGAAAATGAACGAGAGATGTACAAGATGGTTATGGGTATGGTTGTCCTTATCCTTAATTTTTTTTTCTTTCCTGTTTATCCTTCGTTTATGTTTATTCTTTGTATATGATGGTTCCCCATATTTTTCGATGGATGCATGTTATTTTTCCTTACACGTTCTGGTATTATATTGCTTTTCATAATAGTATGGGTCTATATTACTTTGCAAAGTATGTTCAACAAATTTAGCTAGATTACTCCTTACTGTAATGACAAGGTGTTATATTGACGACTTGTGCAAAAGCCAATTTCATAACCTTGGTGTTTATTACTGGTCACAGTAGGCCATTAGAACTTGACAATGTGCCAAAGTCTGTGATTCTAGAGAATATAAAGGATCTATACCAATCATGTATCATGATACAATGCTAATGTTCTTGTCAATATAGAAAGGAGCAATTGTGATTGCTTTGTGAGGCTCTAGTTATTCTTATCCATGTTTATGTTGGTACATATTTGTTTGAATCCTTTTAAAAATATTTAAAGGTAGAATGAGAGTATTAGAGTAGGAAATACCAACATAGAGAGATAATCAATTCAAGTATGAAGGGTGTGTATTAGCATTTTCATTTTTTGAGTTGATGACACAAGCCCTCTATTAACAGTGGACATTCACAATTTTAAAGGCATAGATGACCTCCAAAATGAGTTTTTTTTATGAAAAGTTTAGGACTTCACTAAAACTCAATCATTCTTGAGACATAGTTATCCTAGCATGAATACAATATTTGTTGTTAAAAATAAATAATAGTTGTACCCAATCCTTGATTGTACAAAGTATTATAAAATTCGTAGCTTTAACATATGTCTTGAATTACACGTTGGGTAAGCAAATCATCTAAATTTAGGAAGCTAACGTAGATTTTAACCTTGTACAATTAATTACTGCAAATGGATTCTTAATAAAAATAGAAAAAATGGAATGGAACACACACACACACACACACACACACATTACACAAAGATTTTACCCTGGAAACCCAAAACAGGAAAACCAACAACCTGTTTAGAGCCGCACATCTAATTCTTTATCCATCATCCATCTTCATTGTTTACAATACAACACAGATGATTTTAGGGGCTAAATTTCTCCAATGGGCTAATTTTCCATGGTGTTTCCCAAAAACCATTTTTACCAATTTCCATTTTTTCTAAAACCGATTTTCCCAAATTCCATAGAATAAAATTATTTTACCTAGAAAATCGCCAAAATTTTGTAGAAACTATACAAAATCCTTAGAAATTTGAATTTTTTACAAAATTATCGCCAAACATTTTACATTTTGCATATTAAGGATTAGTAAGATTAGCCCATGTTTCTACATTTTAATATAAATTTCCATCCTTAAAATTATCCCTACAATACAATAAATATAGGATCTTGTGGTATACAAAACCCCTAATCCATTGACCCAGATTAATCAATAACCCTGATTTGTTAACCATAATTAGAAAACCATCACGGAAAACCATGTGCCGAAAAACTGCAAAAAACAAACACAAAAGCTGCCATTTTTTTTTTTGAGGGCTCATGCCCCCCTACAACCCCCCTGTGACCCCCCCATGTGCTCAATGCAATGCATACACTTGGTTTGGTCATGAAAATAATATAACATATACCCAACATTCTCCCACTTGTTGTTTTCTTTGCATACAAGGGGTCACATGATTACATAGTCAACAATTTAGGGCAACAATGCCCTTTATTTCTCTACACTAAGAGAAATTCTCAGTGCTTAGAGACTTTGTCAATGAATCTGCAACATTCGTCAAAGTGTCCACATTCATAAACAACACTTTCTTGTCTTCAACCATGTCTCTCACAAAGTGATATTGAACATCAATATGATTTGTCTTTGAATGATAATATGGGTTCTTCGCCGAGAAGATTGCAGTATGGATGTCACAATCTATCCTTATACCTTGTTGCACCAACCCAATACCTTAACACTATCTTTGTGACCATACTGCTTCCTTTCTTGCATGAGTTCCTTCCATGTATTCAACTACTGTGGTTGAGAGTGCCACTTCAACCTATCTTTTTCTCATCCAACTAATTTTTCCTCCAAACAAGTTAAACATACCCACTTGTAGATCTTTTGTGATCCAAATCTCTAGCTCAATCTACATCAACAAAGTCATGTTTGTCCAACACTCTGTCCAATCCTTGTCTTCCTTGGTAGCACAATCCATAACTAGTAGTGCCACACAAATACTTGAAAACACTCTTTATTGTTGTCCAATGCTCCTTCCCTGGTTTTGACATATACCTACTCAAAACTCCCACTACATGTGCAATGTTCGGTCTAGTATAGACCATTTCATACATAAAACTATCAACCACACTGGCATATGTAACATGAGACATGTCATTTTCCTCTTCCTGTTTCTTAGGACACTAATCTACAGATAATTTTAAACCTACAAGAATAGGAACCTTGACTGATTTACATTCCTTCATATTAAACCTATGAAATATTGTCTCGACATATTTCCTATGATTTAACCAAAGCTTCTTGTTTTCCCAATCTCTTTAATTTCCATGCCCAAAATGAAATTTGTAGCACCCAAATCCTTCATGTCAAATTTAGAGGACAACTGAGTTTTCACATCCTGTTGTCATTTCTTATCAACAACATATCATCCACATATAATACACAATAAATAAGATTACCACCAATTAATCTGAAATACACATAGTGATAAGATTTTATTGTTGTGAATCCAAGTCCCCAACATACAAGTACCAAATTTTTGATACCCTATCCTTGGTGATTGTTTTAACCCATAAAGGGACTTTTTCATCCTGCATACCAACTCTTTCTTTCCCTTCACAACAAATCCTTTTAGCTACTTCATGCGGATTTGTTCTTCCATATCCCCACATAGGAATGTTGTCTTCACATACATCTGTTCTAATTCAAAATCAAAAGTAGTAGCAACAAATAAAATAAATCTAATAGAAGTTAACTTTGCAATAGGTGAAAAATTTTCACCAAAGTCAATTCCCTCTACCTAGGAATAACCTTTTGTTACTAATTGAGCTTTTTGTTTCTCCACTTTTCCTTTTGCATTCAAATTCTTCTTAAACACCCATTTGCTGCCAATGGAATTTATTTTATTTGAAAACTCCTCTAGATCCCAAGCCTCATTCTTGTGCAATGCTACCATTTCTTCCACCATGGACTTTTCCCATAGTTTTCCATCCTCTAAATCCACTGTCTCCATAACAATTCTAGGATCATCATCAGTAATAAACAAAGAAAAATTTGAATGGAAATCAGGTGGAGTATACCTTTCTGGTTGCCTTATTTCCTGAACCAATCTTCTCAATACTAGAGTATGAGGCTCTTCTTCTTCTTCTGATTCTTGTTCTTCTGTAGAGTTTGATTCACTATCCTTCAATTCAAACTCTATTTTCTCTGGTTCTTCTTCCCTTGGTAGGACTTCTTGTTTGACAACATCTTTCATTTATCTAAATACCACATCTTGACTATACACTCCCTTCTTAGTTTCTGGGTTCCAAATCTTATAAACTCTCATACCATGTTTATAGCCAAAAAAGATATACTTTTCATCTTTTTTGTCGAGCTTACTCTTGTTTTCATTTGGAACATGAACAGAGGCATCGCAACTGAATACCTTGAGATGTGTAAGAGAGGGTTTCTTACCAGTCCATACCTTGTATGGAGTCTGTTCATCTCATACTGATGAGGGTGATTGATTGACCGGGTAACATGTAGTACACACTACCTCTACACATAATTCTTGTCCTAACCCGACATCACTAAGAATGCTCCTTGATTTTCATGTTCATCCTTTCTTCAACTCCATTCTACTGAGGTGTGTACGGATTAGTCTTCTCCCTTTCTATACCACACTTCTTACATAATTATTCGAATTCATTTATGTAGAATTCTCCACCATTATCTATCCTCAACACCTTAATTCTCTTCTCTGTCTAATTCTCCACAAGAACCTTACACTCTTTGAATTTGTCAAAGACTTTAGATTTCTTCTAGAGGAAATAAATCCATGTATTCCTCAAGATATCATATATAAATGAGACATAGTAAATAGATTTACCCAGCGATGGAACCGACACAGGTCCAAACACATCACTATGCACCAATTGTAAAATTCCCTCTACCCTCGTAGCACCAGAGGAGAATCTTACACAATTATTCTTCCTATATAAGAAATGTTCACATAAATCAAAATCCAGAGAAAAATTGGCCATACCTTCAACCATACCTTTACTGTGTAGTACTTGAAGTCCCTTCTCTTCGATATGCCCCAGTATTTGATGCCATAACATAGTCTTTTCTCTAGAGACTATAGGAGTTTTTTCTTCTTCAGATCCAATCTTAGGAATAAAATAACTATTTCAACCATCAATAATAGTGTTTCCCATCAACTTATAAAGAGTTCCAATCCGAACTCCCTTCACCAACATTATTTCCCCTCGAACCATCTACATGTTTCTTTCAAAAACATTGTTTTTACCCCTGCATTGTCCATTTTTCTTACATAAATCAAATTTCCAGCTAGTCTTAGGATGTGCAGAACAACAGGGACTGTTATAATCCTTCCATCCATGAGATTCATTTTGAATTTTCCTCGTCCTATGATTTTGGTTGTCAAGTCATCACCTAGGAAAACATCACCTCCATCATACATTTCATACTCATAGAACCACTCCATGTGAGGAGTCATATGAAAGGATGCACCTAAGTCAACCAACCATGCCTTGTGATATACATGTGTGATTGAAGAATCCAACTACACATCCCCTCCTTCATCCATAATTGTTTTTTCTTATGTTGAAGCAACTTCATCATATCCCTTCCTTCTCTCAACACTTTTGGATCTACATTGTTTCTTGTAGTGCCCTTATTTTCCACGTCTCCAGCACGCCTTTACAAATTTTCTGGGAGATTTAGATATTCCCCTAGATTTAGATCTCCAACTTGAGGACTTAGGTCTATTTCTTTCCTGGGAGTGTCCTCTTGCAAATAAGTCATTTGCGCTTTGGATTTCCATGTTTTTCTGCCTCATCTCCTTTGACAACAAGGATTAGACCACATCAATGAAAATTAAAGTAGTTGAATTACTACCTATGGAAAGAACCATACCATCCCATGCGTTTGGTAAACTATATAATAAACTGATACACTTATCTTCATCAGAAATATCAATATCAATAGATAATAACTGACTTACCACAATATTGAAGGTGTTTAGATGCTATGTCATCAAGTCTCCATATTTCATTCTCAGGTTGTAAAACTTCTTTCGAAGGAACACTTTGTTTACCATGGAATTAAATTGATACAAATTCCTTAAATTATTCCATAAATCCTTGGTCGTAGCTTCCCCTAACACATTTAGTAGTATTGAATCTAAGAGACAAAACCAGATTGTGCTCTTTTCCTTCTGATCCAACTTTTCCTATTCTTTTGTTGATGTTCCTGAAGGTGCAATGCTTAGATTCACAATGATCCATTGATATTTTTCTACCAATTGATATTCCATGTTGCAACACACCCCGCCACCCACAGGCCGGGGTACGACACCTTCAAGCCGACCCTTGGACTTCTTTCTCTTATCGATACCTTTTTAGATTAATAAGGACGCATAAAAGAAAAGAATCTAATGACATGCACAACAATAACCATGAAATATGCATATTCTAAAGATTCAATTAAACGATAAATAAATACACAACGGAATGCATTCATATACAGATAAATAATACCATAACAGAGATCAATTATCTTTATAAAAGAAGACACCAACTGGCTTCAGAATAAGGAAATTCCACCCAATCGTAGACACTACTGCTCCAAATCTCAACAATAGTGTCACCCCCGATCCAGGGCTATAAATCCACAACGACGGTTTCAGAGTGTTAATTGGCTTCCCAAACCAGTCAACACTCAAGATCTCACATGATTTCCCAACACTCACAACAATCCAAGTATCCAACTCTCTTCTACCCATATTGCACCACCCAAGAGAATGGACCTCCACCCTTCTCTGCCACATAGTCCCTCGGGCAGTTCTTCTCCTTCCAGGGCTCCAACGCAACAAGTCCAGAATCTCCATGCTGGAACTTTCAGGACTCGCAGCTGTGAACAAAGTTGGACACATGCCAACGCATTTCAGACGTGCAGGCCTCAAGTCATGGTTGGATTACACCAACGACCTCTACAACCAATGATACCATGGTTTCTCTTCAACAGTTCGTTTCCTTTCCCCAGGCCAAGACACATATGAGGAAGATGAACGGGTGACAGAAATGAATGGAGTGAGATTTCCACCCAAGGTGAGAAACAATGAAAAATCAGTGAATGAATGTGTGAGGGAAATAATGGAATGAAATAATAAGTGGAGGAGCGAACGAGCCAACCCCCCAATTAGACCAGGGATGGGTTTAAGTATTTTCATGGGGAATCGAGAACCTCCTGGCCTCCCCCAAGAAGCTCACGTAACAGATCCACTCCCTTAGACAAAAGGGTAATTAAAATAGGAAATAAATATGTATCCCCTCAAGCCCCCTCTTTTATGGAATCATAGCCCCCTATAACTCTAGTCCTTCTCTGTCTAGTAGCCAACGATGTATTTATTATTAATAATGATCAAAACATTACATTTCTTGGGCACACTGGCCTTTTAATAATTGTTTGGGTGCTTTGGCCTCTCAGTATTGTAACAATACATTATTTAAAATGGGGTTTCAACACCCGGGGTGTTACATCCCCTCCCCCTTATTTTTGCACTGTCCTCAGTGCATATACAAAATAGAGATCAAAATCTCAAAATTTATTCAAAAAGTTGTGGGTACTTTGCCCACATTGCATCTTCATGCTCCTAGGTAGTATATTTAGGACCGTAGTACGTCCATGTTGATTAAGGTTGGTTGTCATTGATGTCAACCCTTGAAGAAAGTCTAGTAGCGAATTCCTTTAGAACAAAGGTTTGGGTAATGGACCCAAGGTTGTTTCATGTATAATGGTATGATTTTTAATATATTTGAAGCCAAGGTTGTTTGCAGCACATGTATAATGGTATGATTTTTAATACATTTGAAGGTAATATTATTCTATATGGATAGGACATGCTCGTCAAGCTTCTGCAGGGTGGAATGCTCACATAACCTCAATGGGTTTACAAGCAGGCCCATAGTTGGAGGACCTCACATGTTATTTGAAGCCCCAAAAGGTCAAAGAAGTCAAAGATGAAAAAGAAGAAAATTATTATTTAAATGATAAAGTAAAGTGACAAAGTCAAGAAGGATTATTTAAATACAAGTGAAGTGACAAAATCAAAGAGCATTATTTAAATGATAAAGCAGGTGACAAAGTCAAGGAGGAATATTTAAATAAAGCAATGGAGAACTTTATAATTATGGAAAGTGGTTAATCCCAAAATAAGGAAAATTGGTTAAGCGACCCATAAATGGGTTAAGGACCTAGAAATGGGTTAAGTGGACTCTAGAAGATGGAGAGTATAAATAAGAGGCAAGGTTCTCTCATTTTACATCACACTTGAGCATATTGAATATCTATAGGTGACTAAGGTAACCAAAGGATATCTAAATGTAATTTCGAGGATGGAATATTTAAATAAAGTAATGGAGAACTTTCTAATTATGGAAAGTTGTTAACCCTAAAAATGAGGAAAATAGGTTATAATCTTCCATAAATAGGTTAAGTGACCTAGAAAATGGGCAGGGACCAAGAAATAGGTTATGACCTAGAAATGGGTTAAGGGGACTTAGAAGATGAGAGTATAACAAGAGGCAACATGCCTCATTTTACATCAAGACACTTGGAGCATATTGAATATCTATAGGTGACTAAGGCAACCAAAGGATATCTAAGTCGAATTTTAGAGGGGAGGTGAAGAAAAGAAGGATGGTTGGAATTCAAGGAGGATAAATTTTCAGAGATTCTTCTAAGGTAAGTTATTTACATGTCATCTCACCATTTTCGCAGAATAAATTTTTTCTAGAATCATTCAGATCGGTGGAATTGATAGGCCATTTTGAAACATATCCAAGTATCTAAGGAAAAACTCACCAAGTATTGTACTTTGTATTTACACTCCGTGGAAGATATGGTTTGTGGTTAGTCCCGAACTAGTCTAAAACATGTGTCTCAAAAACGTCAAATCTTCATAACAGATCCAAATTTAGTAAGACCAATTGTGTTGGTTAGAGTATGTTCTTTAGTATTCTTTGTAACATTTTTGTATCCATTCAACAAATATGATGTGTAAGCACGCTCTACAAGGTCGCCTCTAGAATAAGCCATAATTTAGCGGTATACCATTTTTTCTATAACTCCTTTTGAGAGGTTCCAAGAAGTTACACCTAGAGGAATTGCACAAAAACTACTAAAGAACATTGTGTACAATTTTCAGATCTTTATTTATTACAGTAACTTAGTCATGTGAGACCAAAGAAAGTTTGATGAAAATGCTAGTCTCTTTGTTGTGAAAGTTAAGGAAGGTTTGGTAAGCATGTGATCATATACACAGTTCATTACAGAGCATAAATCATATTTGGATGATGAAATTACGAGAGATTTGGTTAAGGTACATTGGGTGCATGATTGAGAGACAAGTAGTTGATGAGTTGGCACATACATGAGGCATAGCTGATGATGTTGGTACATATTGATGAGTCATAGTTGATGAGCTTCCAACACATGCCGATTGGTACATACTTGGTACATGGTTGGATGCACTTGTTTATGGTACAGGTTGATTACAAGTTGTTTGGTACAGGTTGGTGCATGGTTGATGCACTTGTTTATGGTACAGGTTGATTACAGGTTGATGCATGGTTCAGGTTTATTGGTATAGGTTTATAGCGGTATATATCACAGTGATAGTGTGGCAATGGTTCCATCATTCTACTTCTACTTCAGGGCAGTTGGACGTGGCAAGGACAGGTGGTTGTAGCCACCTTCCGGTTGTAGATAGAGAACATAGCGGGTTGTAGCCTCCTTCTGGTTGTAGCTAGAGAATAGGGGAGTTGGAGCTTCCTTCAGGTTGTATCCTGAGAAACAAGGGGGTTGGAGCCTTCTTCCAGTTGCATCTAGGAAACAAAGGAAGTTGGTGCTTCCAATGAATGTAATTCTTCAAGACATAGAAGAAAAAGAATTATGTGGTTTTCTCCCGCTTTGGGTTTCCATGTAAAACACTGGTGTACTGTGTATGTGTATGATTGTTCATTTGTTTATTGCTTATTTATTCTACAATTATTGGATGATAATGCTACATTGATATAACACTTGGATTATATGGTTAAAAAGGATTAAATTTCTCTATTACTGATTCACCTGCCCTCTTAGTAATCCAACAATCCACTGAACTTTTACCAGCTCTATAACTCGATTCTGGAGGATTTTGACCTTTATGTCCAATACCCGCACTGGTTGAACTTGAAAGTCTCCCTCTGTCTCTACCTGAATCAGATGCCAATCAATAACATGGTTAGGATCATGTACATATTTCTTTAGTAAAGAGACATGAAGTAAATTATGCACATTCATGGAAGTAGGCAATGCAAGCATGTATGCAACTGGCCCTATTATGTCCAATATTTCAAATGGACCACAGAATTTGGCTGCCAGCTTTGTACAACTACCCAATTTCAAGGATCTTTTCTTTGGCTTCACTTTCAAAAGTACATGCTCCCCTACTTTAAATTATCTAGATATCCTGATCTTATATGAATAAAAATTTTGTCTATCCTGAGCTGCCTTCAAATTCTGCTTGATCTTAACCATCTGGTCTTCCATATCCTTGAGCAACTCCGGCCCAAGTACCACTCTATTTGTTGGGTTGTCCCAGCTCACTGGAGTATTGCATTTCCTACCATACAAGGCTTCAAAAGGGATCATTATCAATGAAGCTTGATACCCATTATTATATGAAAACTCAACCAAGCGTAAGTAATATTTCCACTTAGATGGCTTATCCATCACATACATTCTCATCATATCTTCAATTACTTGGTTGACCCTCTATGTTTGTCCATGTGATTAGGGATGGTATGTTGTGCTAAAGTTTAGATTTGTACCAAATCCTTTAAACAATCCCCTCCATAAATTGGAAGTAAACTTTGTATCTTTGTTTGAGACAATTGTCCTAGGTATCCCATGCAACCTAGCAATCTCCCTCATGTAAATTTTTGCAATATTAGTCGTTGTATGTGTTGTTTTTACAAGAACAAAATGAGTAGTCTTTGTTAATTTTTCAACCACCACCATGATTTTATCATGTTGCCTTGTTGTCCTGGGTAATTTAATTATGAAATCAATGTTTGTCACCTCCCATTTCTTCTCTGGGATTGGTAATGGTTGCAGCAAACCCATTGGGTGCCTATGCTCAACCTTCACCTTCTGAAATTCCATACATCAAGCGATGTAATCAACAACATCATTTTTCATTCCCGGCCAAAAGAATTAACTTCTTACTACTGTAATCATTTTCTGGTAACCGGGATGTCCAACATAAGGAACATCATGCATTTCCTTCAATACCAAACTCCTCAGTTCTCTGGAACTAGGAACATAGATTATATTCTTATGCATGAGTAATCCATCTTCCTTTATCTCATACTCCTTTATTTTCTATTGTACATCTCCTTGCTCTAAGATTTCCTTTACCTATAGGTAATGTGGATCTGTAACAAGATCATCTAAAATTCTACTCTTCAAGTTTGACTGATGCATCTTGACAGCAGTAGCATGCATGAGATGCACTCTTCTACTAAGTGCATCGACAACTTTATTCTCTTTTCCTTTGATATTCTTGATATCGAGGTCATATTCACTTAAAAACTCCAGCCATCTTGTTTGTTTGGCATTCAAGGTTGGTTGTTCAAAAAGATACTTCAGGGTAATGTGGTATGCTCTTAATTCAAATCTCTTCCCCATGAGGTAATGCCTCCACATATTCAAGGTGTGGACAATGGCAGCAAGCTCCAATTCATGCGTGGCATAGTTCCTCTCATGTTCCTTAATCTTTCTGGACTCATAACTAATGACATGTCCATTTTGCATGAGGACTCCCCCAAGTCCTTCCTTACATGCATCTGTACATACCACAAAACTTTCATTTTGATCAACAATCTTTAACACAGGTGCACTAGTAAGTAATTCCTTCAACATATTAAAATTCTCTTCACACTTAGGTGTCCATTCAAATTTAGTTCCCTTCTTTTGCAAAGAAGTAATGGGATGAGAAATCTTAGAGAACCCTACTATGAACCTTCAGTAGTAACCAGCTAATCCCATAAAAGATCTAACTTTTGACACATTTATGGGTGTTTGCCATCCTCTAACGGATTCAATCTTCTATGGATCTACTGTTATGCCCTTCTCTGAAATAATGTGTCCCAAGTAATGGATCTGCTTTTGATCAAAATAACAATTACTCAGCTTGGCATACAATTGATGTTCTCTCAGCACTTGCAATACCAGTCTTAAGTGATGTTCATGCTCCTCTTCAGACTTAGAATAGATAAGTACGTCATCCAAGAACACTATGAAAAAATTATCCAAATAAATTCTAAATATTCCATTCATTAAGCACATAAAGTCATCTAGTGCATTGGCCAATCCAAATGGCATCACTACAAATTCATAATGCCCAGACCTGGTCCTAAATTTTGTCTTATGAATGTCTTCTTCCTTGATTCTTACCTGATGGTATCCTGACCTCAAGTTGATATTTGAAAATATATTTGTTCCTCTTAGTTGATCAAATAGGTCATCAATACCGGGTAGAGGATACTTGTTCTTTATAGTATACTTATTCAGTTGTCAAAAGTCAATACACAGCCTCAAGGTTCCATCCTTCTTTTTGACAAAGATTACTGGTGCTCTCCAAGGTGAAACACTTGGACATATGTACCCTTTCTTCAAAAATTCCTCCAACTGCATTTGTAATTCTTTTAACTCTGGTGTGCTCATTTTGTAAGGTTTTTTTGACACCGGGGAAGCACCTGGCACTAAGTCAATAAAGAAATCTCTCCCTTTTTGGTGGCAACCCTGGTATTTCTTGGAATACATCCTCTAATTTTGATAGTATCGAGAAATCTTCAAGGCTTGGCCCCTTTGTATTTTCTGGCTCTTCCACATGAGCTGCATACAATTGACATCATTTTCTAAAACATCTCTTCAGCTGTAAGGATGAAATATCCCTTATAGAGATGGGTCTTGGAACTCCTTTCACAGTGTTTTGTTTTCCATCTTCATCAAGACAGGTAAATTTATTTCTATGACAATCTAGGAAACCGTGATACTTGTCCAACCAATCCATTCCAATTAGAATATCATAAGACCCCAAGGGTATGATATTCATATCAACACTAGTATTCACACCATTAAGACTTATGGAACAACTTCTTACCATATCATGGATTCTCCTTTTTGTTCTAGTGGCTAGCTGGACCAAACTTGATTTTCCAAGCTTACTTTTCTCTAAATGTAATATATCCATTATTTTAGGATCAAAGTAACAATTACTTGTTCCTGAATCAATTAAAATAGAAACATGTTGATTTATGATCTTACCTTCCACCTTGATCATATTGGACTGGTATTCCTCTTGACGATCATCTAAATATTCATAGTTTCTTCCCATATCTTCGATTGTTGCAGCCTCTTGGACATTGTGCACAATCTTTACTCTGTCCTTTATGTGTGGGAAATCCTTGTATATCTGATCTTATTTGCATCCCCAACATTGGATAGGTGTTCTTCCCAATGAGTATTCTTTCTTGGATTCACCCTTATCATACTGATATTGATGATTTCTATTAGGCTCATTCCTATTGAAGGGAGGTTTGAATCCTTTCCTCCTCTGATCAGACTTCTCCTTATTCTTATCCTTCCATGATTTCTGCAGGGATTCTCTTCCCTGGCCTTGCTCATACAGGTATTTATCCTTCCTGATGGCCTCAGTTAAGGTCTTGGGATAATCTTTTCTTTATAAAAGGTTTGCAGTCCACTTATAAATCTCTGTAATTTCACCTTCTCATCATCAATGAGCCTGACATACTTTAACAATCCCAAGAACTTCTTCTCATATTCTGCCATAGTCATGCTTCCCAGCCTGAGTTCAAAGAACTCCTACATTTTCTTGTCATAGAAATTCTCTAAGAGGTAATCCTTCTGGAAGTACTTCTTGAACTACTTCCAAGTGATCCTACTCTCATTAATATGTTCAAATTGCTTTAGTTGATCCCACCACATTGCAGATTTCTCGTGTAAATGGTAGGTGGCAATCCTGGCTTCTAGTTTTGATGAATAGTTATGCAATTGAAAATACCTCCCGAGTCCAAGAAACCATGCTTCAGCATCATCTTCCCTTTCTTTTTCACCATCAAAGGAAGGCGGCTGAAGCTTCCTCATCTCTCCTTGCAAACTATCCACTTCCTGTCTCCTTCTTTGGTGCCTAATAGGAGACACCTTTGGAATGCTTATGGAAGATTTCAATGCATAAAACTTTCTTTTTGAGTAAGGAGGTGAGTGTGGTCTATGAGTTCTGTTGGCACTTCTCGAATAACCATCTCTTCCATGATCCTCTCTTCTTTCATGAAACCTACCTTCTTCCTCTTATTTTGAGTTTGATCCCTTTATCGTTTTCCTCTGCAATTGATTTAAGCTTTTCAACACTCGAGCATTTATCTGACTTTTCTCTCCCATCAGTCTCTCAATGTTTTCTTTGTAGCTCTGCACTTCTATTTTCAGGCTTCTTACAGTTTCTATTAATGTTTCCTACTCTCATCTTCCCTTGCGTCCATTGGACTCTGCCTTTGCATTACCAACTCTAGTATTCTAGCCTTCGGCCTCTCTCTCATGGATGGATTCTTCCTCACCTTCTCCCATCTATTGAATCTTCATTCTCAGATGATATGTTAAATCTCTTAATTCTACAAATTGTGCAAGCGACGATTTTGTTAGAATTAAGCATATGATAAACAAAATTTGCCAAACCATGCTACAGGTCCTTTTTCTTCTCAATTCATGAAGAACATATATGTATCAATATGCACCGTATAACACTTCCATGTTATCCCTTAGCTGATACATAATTTAATTCTTCATAGGCAATCCCTTCAAACCACTTCCCCGGGTGACCACGGCTAGAAACCGTGGCCAAATCCTTCCTGGCACTTCACAACTTCAGAACCTTCAGCAAGGACCATATCAACGGTCCTCGTCCTCATTCAAAATCAACGATTGAGATCCACTTTGGGACTCTACGCTTCAGGAGTTCATCACTTTTGATCTCCACTTTCCCCCAGAGTAATTTGTACCCGAAGTTCTAGATCAGGCGCCACATGTCCACCTCAAATCAACGGCTCTAGTCTACTTCGGGACTTCATCTTTCGAAAGTCTCAACTTTCCCTGCTTGATTCCTCCCGGAATTCTTCTTCCCGGAGTTCATGATCTGTCGACACATGTCCTCCCACAGATCGATGGATATGAATCACTTCAAATCTTCAGGCTTCAAGAGTTTCAAACTCTCTGCCTTCACTTTCTCCTGGAGTTATTTCACCCGAAGTCGACGATTTGTCGACACGTGTCTCTCACAGATCAATGACTGTGAATCGCTTCGACTCTTCGGGATTCGGGATTTTCAAACTCTCCGCCTTCACTTTCTCCTGGAGTACTTTCACCCTAATTCAATGATATGTCGACGCATGTCTCTCACAGATCAACGACTGTGAATCGCTTTGACTCTTCAGGCTTCGGGAGTTTCAAACTCTCTGCCTTCACTTTCTCCTAGAGTTCCAATCCTTCGAACCACTGCGAAATCTACTGCCGCGTGTCTTTTGGGATCAACAGTATGTTAGAATATATAAGATGGTGTGCTTGTTTTATCACGACGATACCCTCGTCTCCCAACCATAGGCCGAAGCCTCCCTCCGAGCACCTTAAACTTGACCTGAGAATTCCTCCGGAAGCAAACCCTAGGCTAGATAGCCAAACAAAGAGCAGCGCATATCTCCCCAAGGATAGCGCATCACAAAAAGATGATCAGACAGTCCAAACCCTAGCCAAGAGATATCCAATCCAAATACTGAAACTTGCTGCTGCTGCAGCTGCACCTGCAACCCTCCTCCAAACCTGCGCACCAGCTGCAACTGCAGTGCGCACCAACTGGGAAAACTGCAGTCCTGAGATGTGACAAATGAGAAAATGGCGCCCTGTATTTATAGTGATCCTGCCAGTTTACTGGGGCCAACTTCTCCTTCTGGGTATGTGTCTGTTCAGTATATTATTATTAATTCTGGCTGACTTCTTCTCTTGGAGGCTAATAACCTAATATAAATTATATTCTTGAGCCGACAAGGCTTCTAGGGTTATTAGCTAATTCATTAGGGTTTCTCTTGCTTCCCAGAGTCTTCTATTCTCGTCAGGTTCACATGTAGAGGTAAATACCTCCCACAGCTACCATAATATTAACACGGTCGATATGTACTCCAACCTTCGGACCTTCAGGATTTCTTGACCCAATGCAAATTGTCGCATCTTTTTCCTCTAGAGTGCCCAGTCTTCGGACTGAACGATTAATTGTAGCCACATGGAAAAATACTAGAAGTGGACACGTGGCCCAATCAGGTGGGTGACATGTGTCACATTCTAACTGACATTTCAATCCTCCACATGTTCAAAACTTGTTGACATGTGGCACACATCCCATGTTTCCACGTCATCCTGGGTGATGTCCGCGAGCCACGCCACTTTATAATTTTGGGGTTCGAAAGATTTTACGCTTGCACTCCTCAAGTCTCCCGAACTCTAAATTTCTAAAATTATTAAACTTTCGAGGTCCACGTCATCTCCAGGTGACGTCATCATTCCCCACCACTTCGAATCTTCAGGCTTCAAAACTTTAGGCTTTGGGAGTTTCCATATTGGCACACTCCAATTCTCCCGAACTCTGAATTCTTGAACTGGCCAAACTGTCATCGCGTGTCTCCCTTATCGGAAGGTCTATATTAAATCCATACTTTGGGCCTTCAGGAGCTCTGGATTTTCACATCCATCTTTCTTCCGAAGTGTTTATCCACCAAAGTGCAGGATCTCTTGCCACGTGTCCACTTCGATCAATAGTTTGGATCTACTCCGACTCTTCAGAGCTTCGGGATTTGGGAGTCCTTTACTCACTCAACTTCTTCTTGCTTCCTCCCGGAGTATGAAATCTCCTGACACGTGTCCCTTTCTTGAATATCAACTGCCACGAGTGATTGCAGAGACTCAACTTGCTCACTCTTTAATTTCCCTATCGATCTTCGCAAAGTGAAGATGCTCGTCTGTAGTGGGTTCGATATCCACCATTGATATGTTGATATAGAAATATCAACAATCCTGAGTGATTTCACGCTCACAACTTGCAGAAACTTTAATTTTCTTCCTGATCCCCGAAATTCCTCCCCACCGTCAATTTCTCTCCAATGAGATTTGACGGTTGTGACCTAACCTTTACTTCACCTTCATCGGACAAACCTTGTTCACCTGCCCTCTGATCCAATAATCTTGGATCTCTCTTGATCCCACAATGGCGATCGCTCCTGAATTCGAAAGGGACGGTCACAATCCTTCAAACCCTTACAAAGGATCTCTGAGGTTCTAACTCTTGCATAGATTTTACAACGCCATTCCTCCTAAGATTTTCAACTTCACGGTCAAAATTCGATCTCAACCACGAGATTCTAACCAACAGACCTAGCCCATACCGACCCGGTGTTTCAACCAGAAGCTCTCATACCAATCTGTAACATACCCTGCCACCCACAGGCCTGGGTATGCCACCTTCAATCCCACCCTTGGACTCCTTTCTCTTATCGATACTTTTTTAGATTAATAAGGACGCATAAAAGAAAATAATCTAACAACATGCACAACAATAACCATCAAGCATGCATATTCTAAAGATTCAATTCAACGATAAATAAATACACAGCAGAATACATTCATATACAGATAAATAATACCATAATAGAGAGCACTTATCTTCATAAAAGAAGACACCAACTGGCTGCAGACCAAGGACGTTCCACCCAACCATAGACACTACTACTCCAAATCTCAAGAGCAGTGTCACCCCTAAGCCAGGGCTATAAATCCACAAGAACAGTTCCAGAGTGTTACTTGGCTTCTCGAGCCAGTTAGCACTCAATCTCTCACAGGCTTTCCCAGCACTCACAACAATCCAAGTACCCATCTCTCTTCTACCCATCTTTCACCACCCAAGAGAATGGACCTCCACCCTTCTCTACCACGTAGTCCCTCAATCAGTCCTTCTACTTTCAGGGCTCTAGCGCAACTGGTCCAGAATATTCATGCTGGAACTCTATGGACTCGTAGTTGTGAACAAAGCTAGACATAGGCCAACGCATCTCAGACATGCAGGCCTCAAGTCATGGTTGGATTACACCAGCGACCTCTATAGCCAATGATACCATGTATGCTCTTCAACAGTTCGTTTCCTTTCCCCAAGCCAAGACATGAATAAGGAAGATGAACAGGTGATGGAAATGAATGGAGTGAGTGTTGATGTTTGGACAACATCGAAAAGACATTCTCTAAAGATAATAATTAATAATATAAATATTATTGATTATTATATATATTATATAATAAGTAAATGATAATAACAAATAGTTATTGATTATTCAAGGGACGCATCCTTTCATGGATGGTCACCTTATGTTCCCTATATATATGGAACACTCATCATTGTAATAAAAATATCGATTATATCTTATATGAAGAACAACAACATGGTATCAGAGAAGGACTGGACTAACTCCCTCACGAGAGGGCCCAAGATCCTGAAAGAAAGTTGCTTTTATTTTTTTTTGTAACAATGTGAGAGATATGAATGCACATGATCCGTTAGAGGGAGTCTCATAAATGGATCTAGTTCAGGTTTTGATCCAACGAGTCTAAGTTTTTTTTTGTGTGTGTTCTGCTCTGTTGTTTTTGAGTTGTGAGAAATGAGACTTTGATGTCGTGGTCTTAGTCTGTTGGCTAGATATGCATATATAGAAAAGGAAGACCAGAGATAGACATGTTCCCTATCACTAGAATCACTTCTTCCTGGGCCATGGGGAATATATTTCCACCGAGTGATCCCTAGTTTCATGTGCCAACAAGGGGATTTCACCACCGAGAGTGATATGGGAGGTGGGTCCATTTATGGTTCCAAGTTCCTCGAAAATAATTTCATAAAGAATCCCACCCAGCTGAGAATCCTGTTAATGAAAAATGCTGACAAGAATACCAACGGGATCCCAGTTGGAATAGTTTGGTTTTCTTCTGAGCAAAGGTCCAGAGGATGGGCAGCGAGTATTTTGCTCCAACAAAACCAAGATACGAAGTTGTGAATGTATTGAGAGCCACGTTTCCATTTCCATATACAGGACGCACAAATAATAGGGCAGTATAACCATTTGGTGCAAGAAATTTTTGGTTTCTCGCTTCAGAGCACTGATATTGGTATTGTGTGTTCTATTACTATTATTTTGAGCTCAAATGTGTGTTCTTTCTGTGCCAATTTGCTCAAAATAATGGAAAAGGAGTGGGAGTTAATAAAAGAATGAGTAGGGTTTCAAATTGGTCGAATGGGTTGCCCTCAATAGAGGTAAGGCGAAGCTCGTGGTGATAATCTGGGAAAAGGGATGCACATGTTTGTGTGAGGTTATTAAGAGTTTTATGTTTGATGGGTCACCCTCATTTGCTTGTCATCACACATAAAGGTGAAAGGGTTACTGGTCTCTAGATAGAATTTCTAACAAAGACCCATCTTAATATTGAGAATGTACCTCACCCACACGATGTACAGAAACCAAAAATCCAACTATAAAAACAATTATAGTCATTTCATGTGATGAAGTGAATACACCAGCCAACCTCATGATGTTGTTGGGGACTAGTGGGATTTTCATTATGCAAGAGGTTAATGAGGCTAAATCTCCGTGTTTTTTTAGTGTTAATAAGATATTCATACGCGTACATGTACTAGTGTGCATCCATGTATTTTGGAAGCATGAGAGATTTCAGATCCCTATCGATGAAATTGGCTTCATAGTTGTGTAGCTAAGGGTGAGCCCATCATTGCCTGCAAATTTTGTGATTCCCAATTTCATTTTTGCTTCCCCCAGATACCAAGAGTGAAGTAATGATGGTCTTCTAAACCTTGAAAATGAACGTGTTGCATGAATAATGGACCTGTCTTCCTACGTATGGACAATGAGTTCAGCAAGGTTGTCTTCAGACGTATGGAAGTAGTGAGGCAGTGAGTTCAGCAAGGTTGTGTTCAGACGTATGGAAGCAGTGAGGCTTCAAAGGCTACTTGCAGGATTTCATTTGAGACATGGTGTAGATTAAGTAGCCAGGATTCAACATACAAATGAGCAAGATGGTGTAGAGTTCATCTTGATGTGCCTTAGATGGTCAAATGAATGAACCAAGACATTGGTTTCATAAGGAAACCTTGATATGTCTTGGGAGACATTGAGTCCATGAGGGAACCTTGATATGTATTAGACATTGGTTTTATGAGGAAACCTAAGGTCCAATATGACGTTCCCTTTCAGAGGGAGACAGTTGATTCAATTGATCCCATTGATCCTGTAGCTCAAATTAATGTTTCCAGAGATATTGAAGTAGGTCGGAAGATACTTTCATGGGCTCGTCAAACTCTGTAGGAGGAAAAAGGACATGCAACTCCTCATGGTAACTTCTGAGAGAGCAAGAGACTTTAGAGATATTCATGCTATGCCAGAGCTATGAGCCACATCATTCATTTTTTTATCCTTCTTGTTATGAGGAGGCAACTAGTCATCTAGTATGGAGAGATTTCATGATGGAGGAGTATCAATCCATCATGAAGAATGATGTGTGGGATATTGTTCCAAGACCTGAAGGGAAGTTTTTAGTGACTTCCAAATGGATGTACAAGATCAAACACACAGTTGATGGGAGCATCAAGAGGCACAAAACGAGATTTGTTGCTAGAGGATTCTCTCAAGTGGAGGGAATAGATTATGAGGAGAGATCTCCTCCTGTTGCTCGATACACTTCTATCCAGATGATTATTTCCCCTGCAACATTCATGGGTTAGAGAGTACATTAGATGGATGTAAAGACAACCTTTCTCAATGGAGAGATTAAGGAAGAAGTATACATCAAGCAACCAGATGCTTTCATGATACATGAGAAGGAGTCTCATGTGTGCAGGTTGAAGATGGCCTTGTATGGAATCAAGAAACCACCTCAAGCTTGGTATGCGAGGATTGATGAACACCTGATGAGTTTGGGCTTCAACAAAAGTGTTGTCAATTCCAGCCTATACTACAAGACTGTTAATGGTGAGTCTCTTATTTTGGTCCTCTACGTTGATAATTTATTCCTCACCGGTACAAAGAGCCTTATTATTGAATGCAAGTATGTGTTGGCCTTTGAGTTTGAGATGAAGGACCTTGGTATGATGCACTACTTCTTGAGACTAGAGGTGTGGCAGAGAACTGATGAGATCTTCCTGAGTAAGGGGAAGTACACAATTGAGATAATCAAGAAGTTTGAGATACTGAAATTGAAGCCCGTGACTACACCAATGATGACGAATCTAAAGAAACTAAGCGTGTCTTCTTCCGATTATGACGAAATTGATCCGAATCTGTATAAACAGTTGGTTGGATAACTGATGTATTTGGTTAACACCAGACCAAATAATTGCTATGCAGTGAGTGCACTTAGCTAGTTTATGAGTCATTTGAGATAGACACACTAGATTGCTACGAAGCATGTGTTGAGATACTTGCAAGGCACAGTTCGACATGGTCTGAGATATACTTCCAGTATTGATATGATATGGCAGGAATATATTGACTTTGATTGGGAAAGGAGTGCAGTGGAAA
>SNQJ01S0067383.1:44493-55787 GCA_010110895.2 Picea sitchensis | reverse complement strand
TGGGAAGGCTTCTCCTTCCAACATTTTCCAAGAGACAAATGTGATCAGTACCAATAACCAACTAAAGTGAAACTCATACCCTTGGTCTTGCACTTCGCGGAAGTCCTTTTCCAGCTCATTGACGAGGTAACTCACCCAATTCATCTGCATGCCTTCTACACATTTCCCTGCAAGGTCCACTACAAACCCTGTGAATTGTGTCGGCCGGTTCTTCCTGACAATATTTCCAATGATCAGTTGGCAAGAAAGGTGCACTATGCCATCCTGTATGGAGGCTACCTTGTAGCCTCGCTTCCCCTTCTCTACATCACCATAGTCTTCTTTTATACTCTGGTCCAACGAGCGATTTGACGTCTTCCCTGGGTAGAACCGGTGAGGGTCCGGTCCTTGCATGCTCAGTCCAGTGATTAGGTGGATTAGTTCCAGATCCACAGTGATGCACCTATATAACCAAAGATAACCTCCATGATAGCAGGACATAAGGAGTTTAACGCAAGCATTAACCTCTTGATGTCGACCGAAGTGCATGATCTTCATCACGTTCAAGACCGTGGATCGCGCAAGCTCCTTAATCCATGGCTAGGGAACTATATTGGGCTTGTTCCTAGTCGTCTTCATCATGTACCTATGTAGTGCGAGCATCACATATTTCTTCCAGTCTTCGAGGTTGAATTCATTGATCTTGAGAGTTGGGATTAGTCCCAACTGAGGTCCAAATGCGTGTATCCCCTTCAGGAGGTACGCAATGATCAATGTGTACTCAAAATCACGCGGGAGACTGTCATAGTTCACTACGCCAGTCAAAGGTGGGATGTAGTCTAGCGATACCGACGAGATCTCCTTCACGTTAGCGAGATCATTGCGATGTTTTCTTCGTTTCTCAGCAGCGCGACCAGAACATTGTGCAGTCGATGAGTATTCTTGCAATCCATCATTCGACGATGCATGAATTCCTACAGATACAACTTTCTTAGCCATGAGGTCTATAAAAATCTCCTCCATAGACTTCTCTAGCGCACTATGCTCGCTCGACATTCACACTTGTAATCAAGGGGATCGGGTAGGTGAATAGACAGACAAGGTAATCAAATGGATGGCGAGGTCTAGGAAACACAACACGGTATGCAATCAATTCTCTATTAGCTCATATATCTTGGTTTGCAAAAAGGGGTCCCAGCGCAACATCCGAAGGGTTAAATAAGCAACGTCGTAACAGATTCCTCCAACGGGCAGGAATGCCTCAATCAATACGAATCGGGTCGTTATGGCATGGTCCCAATAGTCCAACAACGGTCTTTCTGGAAATAAATGCGTTTCTAATCATTCTGGAGCATCATTCTAATGGTCGGGACGCCTCCAACGATCATATAGCTTCGCCATGGAGAAGTCCCATTCTGCGTTATTCTTCTATTCCGACGAGGTTCAAGTTCTGCAAGCCTGCCTTCTGCGAAGTCTTTTCTGGAACTTCCTGCAGTTTTTCTAACTTTTCTTTCTTATTACTGAGCTTTCTTTCATTCTTCCCTGTGATTTGAGTTCCTGGATTCCTCTTTCCATTCTTATTCTTATCTTCTCTTGGCGAAGTAACTTCACATTGTTGAAGGTCTTTCAAAGGGTTCAAAGGTAATGCCTCTTCTCTTACTATTTCCTCTTGTTCTTCTATGAGTCACTCTATTTTTCTAGCTATGAAGTCCCTTAATTATTTCATTTTATATTATGTAGCTTCCTCTTCTTCTTTCCTTCTGGTCCGGTCCTTCTCAATCCAAGTCTTTCCTAACAAAAGTGAAAAAGGTGCGTTGTTCTCAACAAACTTAATGACTTCAAATTATTCTTCAGTCGATGACTCATGAGAAATCATATGTACATTAGTAACTCTTACACATAGGGTTATCATCTTTCCTTTAAACAAGCCTATCCTTCCCAATGAAGGTACCAGAGCAGGCTTTCCCAATTTTTCCCAAGTGTTTTCTGGCATGATATTCACTTGTGTTTCCTCATCCAAGACACAGTCTATGTCGAAGTCTCCTATTCTTGTTTCTATGTGCCGTTTCTCTTTTAAGATTTCTGGTAAACTAATGTCTCTGTGATCATTCAGTGTTTCTTTCAGCTGTAATAACATAGTCTCTGATTTTTTCTGGTTTTCTAACATATCCGTAGTCTCTTGGCCTTCTTCATAGTTTTCTTGTCTCATGTTCATCTTTTCAACTTTGGAAATCATTCTAGGGAAATCCTCAACTTCATGGCCAATAGCTTTACAATAGAGATAAATAGGACCTATACCAGGGCACACCTTAGAAAGATGTCTCAGTCTTCTGCAATTATAACATAGTGTCAATCCTCTCTCTTTTAAATGATCCCCAACCTTTCCTTTACTGCGCACTGAGATCATAGTGATGGACTTGAAATCTGCAAAAAATTTTCTAGGTTCCTGCATCCACTTATTAGTCCAAAAATTATTTCTATGCGTTGGAATAACATATCTTTCTCTATCTCTATCAAATCTATTCATATCGACTCTTTCTTCTAACTGTGCCCTAGTTTTCAGACTAGGACAAAATCTATCAAACATACCTAGATTCATACTTTTGAAGCAAAAATTTCCACTTATCTTGCCTTTATCAGAGCACAACGCTTTAAGATCTTACCTCTTTTCTTCAGATCCGGTTCCTTTCTTAGCACAAAGATTGGAAAGTCAAGTACAATACTGCGCACTACATAAACATGTATACACACAATTTTTTCTCTTTTCTTTAGTTCCCATCAACCACAGTTTCAGGTCCCGACAACGGAACCATTTTTTGGCACAGGGGCAGACCCAGGGTTCAACGCTTCAACAATGCACTAACAAAACCCTAACTATCGACCCTTTCAGAAACACCTATGAAGCAGATGAAGTCTCACCCGAGGTAGAGGCAGGGGGGTTGCAGGACTCTGGTGTCTACAACCTAGCTGGGACATAGATCTGTGATTACAACACTTAACAAAGAACTTAGCCAATCAATATGCATTAGTTCATAATTCCTATTCACATCGCAGATTAAACCCTAATTACAGATCAGCGTAGTAGCAACCAAGATCAAGTAATTTTAGTCACCTAACACATAGAATTTACTCATATCTAACAATCACATATCAAAAGGCATTAAGCATCCACAGATCTATCTATCATACATCAATATCAGTGCACTAAGCATATAAACGCATAAACAACATGAGCAATAATAAACACATAAACAATATGAGAAATACTGCACAAAGCACATCAGAACACAAGATATACATGGTTCACCCCAGTGTGGGGTTATGTCCACCAACTTCTTCTTCTCTTCTTTATTAATATTCAATCTTTCTACATTCTTCGACTCCTGCGCACAAAGCCACAAAGCACAACTCCGCAAAGGATAGGAGATCTGTGCGCATCCCGCCAGATCCTCCATCCCAAAATTAGGTCAAGGCACAGAGCCAACTCCTTATTAGCACAAAGAATTATCTAGTATGTGCAGAAAGCCTCTTACAATTACTTGCACTAAGCCAAAACCTACTGTGCACATAGCCAATCACTACTAGTTATGCACTGAGTTGATTCTAGTACTTGTTACATTGCTTAGCTCCCTATTTATACATTTACAAAAAGGCCTAAACATGGGTAAACCCATAGGCCGACATACCATACCCGTTACATAAACCCTAAAATCCCCAAAAGTCCGTAAAATAAGAAAGATCCCGCGATCTCCGCTTCGCCTGGGCACTCCATCTTCGACCAGCCTATCGAAGTCCCAAAAATGGTCAAACACGACCAAAGTTTCCTCAAAACCTGGTCAAGGTCCAACAAGATGTCCAAAAAAGTGTACAAGGAGACTGTAAAATAAATGAACATAATTGCATCGTAGGAGGAGCCATCCCAACAATTACAATGTGCATAAGGGGTATGCAATTGTTCATTTATTCTGTTATGTACATTGAATTTAATTATCACATGAAATACTAATTTTCCATTGTTTTGTTTTAAAAAAGAAAAAATAATGGAACACATTCAACACATAAGATAGGAGGATGAGGAATAAAAGAGTTGATCACAAAGTTTGCGAGTACTCAATTTTTAGATCTTACTTAAAATTTCATCTTTGTTATGATATTTATATATAAATAATTAATTTACACTCATCCATGGATGTATTATAATAGGTGCTGACATACAAATAAGAGCCAACTAAATAATTGATAGAGATTGGGTTAAGTATGGGTTGTGAGTATATGTTGAAGTATCAAGGTTTAATTGAAGAATTTCTAAGTAGAGGAGGTTGTAGCAGAGTTTTTTTTGAAAAATTTGCCAAATTTTGTACAACACCAAAAACCTTCACGAGAAGGTGTTCTCCTTCTAATGACATGGCCCTATGGAAGGTGGCTCCAACATTTTTAGGACCAAATGGAAACTTTCAATAAGAAAAAGTATCCCAAGGGAAAATGAAGGCAATCTTGTTTTGATCTTCTAGTTTGATCTGGATTTTATTATAGCTAGAGAAACTATCCATGAATGATAATATTCAACTCCCAACACATTCATTGATAATTGTATAAACGAATGGGATTGAATAATTATACTTTGGAAAGGCTTTGTTCAAATCCATATAATCAACAAATACCCTAATATTTCCATGTTTCTTAGCGACCAAAACAATATTGAATACCCATTCAATCAAGGGAACCATATAGATAAACTATACATGAAGACGTTTTTCAACATACGCCTTGATGACACCAACTTTATTTGGGTTGATAGGGTGGAGCTTTTTCCATACCAACTTGAATCCTTCATACTTCTTAATTTCATGTTCGACAATATGGGGGTAAATGACAGGAATTTCTTCTAGGACCAAGATACAACATCACAAAATTATTTTCATAGGGCCATATGTAGTTCAATTTATTGAGGAGAACAATCAATGCATATTAGGATCTATTTCACAACACCTGGATTTTTGGAAATGTCAATGGGAATAGTTTTCAATTTTTTTTCCAAATTTACTTCTAAAAATACATCATGGTTCATAATGGGATATTGGTACCATTGAAAATTATCAATGGGGATGGGATTTTCAATGTGATCCTCTAAATGTTTCAAATTAGGAAGACAATATGCATGATGGTGCATATCATCCCATGGATTATAGGGTGAAGCCATGAATTCCATGATAGATTCATCGGAAGGAAGTGAAATATTGAGGAAGTAATGTGAATGAAGAAGAGGATCGATGGCCCATGAAGGCCTCATGTACTTATCATATTACACATCTTGAGGGACTTCTAAATTATGGTCAACTAATGCTTACTAGATTTCCTGTTATGGAATCTCTACCGTGGAGAGTAGCATGGAAGCTCCATATTATCCAATGTCCTCAAGACAAGTTACCGACCAAGGATTGGAAGACATAAGGGATCCATTAGTAAATGAAGAGATCATATTGATTGCAGGAATATTCGTAGTAGGAGGTGGTGGGGGAAGAGGGAATGTTCCCATGAGTGAAGAGTCTTTGGAAATCCCTAGACCAACACTCATGTAGGAATTCTAAGAATCACTGAAAAATTATACATTATATTTCACATTGGATACAAGGTATAGGGTGTAAAACACAAGTTGATCAAGTGTAAATATTTTACCTTGATGAAGGAAGCGTAAGAAACTAAATAGGTATGAGACAAATACAATCATCTTATAGAACAAAGTTCTCCAGAGTAATAAATTGTACTTAAGAGGTGCGTCGACTACCTCCACAAAAACAGAGACAATATTACCACCTAAATCAATGGGAAATGTAGTGATAATCACATGGGATTGGAACATATGTTTGTCAAATGCTTTCAAAATAGTCACACACATATTGAGCTTTGGAGAACCAATGTCTTTTCAACATGACATAGAAATAATGCAAGTTGAGGCTCCTTCATGAATCACAGTGCGAAGGATATTTTTCCCCATCATTCTCACTTTGATCTAAAAAGAGATTTGATAGGAAATATAATGATGAACCTGATATGAATTGAAGGTAATCAATCTCGAATCCAAGGAATAAACCTCACCTATTGTAGAAAATAAGGATTTTCACTGCGTTGGGGTAGCTTTGGAGGACTTCGAGTGCAGACAAGGAACACAGTTCATGGGACAAGTATTGCACAATATTGTAGTTTTGGGTGGCCCATTTATTTGGATTGTGTGTCATTCATTGAATAACACCCTTTGGGGGGTGAATCAACGTGTCAAAATATGGCTTCTCAATTTGAAGAGGGATACCAAGCTGCGAAGATTATGTTGGCTCTTGCACAACATGAGTAGTCTCAAAATTTTCGTAGTTTCTTGATCAAGTTTGAATATTTACCATATTGTCACACATGAAAATTATAGCATTTGAAGATGACTTGTAATATCCCTAGGATGAACCCAATTGTAACGTAAATGAAAATGTACTTAAGCTGATGAGTTGTTTGATATCATTTTGTATGCACCTTTCATGGCATAGTGTGCACATGTACTGCATAGTAAAATGATGAAGTGTGCACATTCCTGGATACCGCGCGCAACAACTTAAGTGTGCGTGATTTTGAGGCTAGGGAGCCTTTGTGTATATGCTATGTTTTACAGGCTGGTGAGCTAGTTTTTTGATTATTAGGCTAGAGAGCTTAGATGTTAAAGGCCAATGCCCCTACTTTTGTATATGTCTCAACATTAATATAAAATACATCGATGCGCGCAGACCGACCATGATAAAAGACTATGGGGACTAAACTCCACTAGTTAGGGAAAGGGTGGGGGATACAAGTTAAGGAAAAGGGACTAAGCTAGGGAGCTTAAGCCAAAAAGGAATATTATATTAATATTTCTTAAAGTATGAAGTATGGGTAATTATTTTATCCTAAGTTCCAAAGTTGGGGACAAGTGGGCCAAAGTAGCTCCCAACATGACAAGTGTCAAGTTGGGGACATGCATACATATTGTTTGGACTTAGTTCATTTTCCATTATTCTTCCATCATTATTCCGTGATTCCTTCCATCATTCAACCATTCCATGATTATTCACACACTCCTTGAGTTATCTTTCGTATCTTTATGACACTATACCTGAACTTGTATCCATAACCATACTGGTTTGTGTATATGATTATCTTGGGAGCTGGACTGAAGAAGCAGGTTGTCAGTCCCATGGGATATTGAAGAGGCGGGTTGTCAGGTCCATGAGAAATTCCTCTCTGTGTGAGGGAATTGTTGGGAATTGATTTCCTGAAGGTGCTAAACTGTAGCTACAGGGCTCTGAGACTTCCTGTCCGGCCTGTTGCTGAAGCCCAGAAAGGAAGTGGGGAAACCAAAGGACTATTGAGTAGAGAAGGGGCACACTTCTTAGGGTGGGACAAACATGTGGGGAATGAGGGACTATAGGCTATTAGTTTGAGTTGGCACCTATGACAGAGTCTTTCCTATTTTCTATGAGCCATTAGCCTGGTTAGGAATCCCTTTACCTGGGTGGAGTTTAGTTCCAGCTCAGGGGTGACCCATTGTTGAGAGCGATGAGTAGTGCGGTCTAAGGCTGGGAGGTTCATGGAAGTTCTGCATGCAGTTGGTGATATTCTTTCCAAGATAAGTGTCAACTGTGTGATAAATTTACATGTTGCATTGTTGTTTACGTGTTTATTTTTATGGGTTTATCCTATGTGTGTTTATAACTGTCTTTATATTTATGGGTATTGTTTGTATATGCTTCATGTATATGTTTACTATTATCTTAGTATGAATATGTGCATTTACAATATGCATTTGTCTATTTACATTTATATATAAATTTCTGCAAGAGTTTTGTGTATATATATTTTAATTGCATGTAGTTCAAAAAATTTATGTGGCATAGCTTAGTTGGATGATGGGTATGTTACAATATGTTCCACAGAGCGAACAAAATATTTCTCTCATGTATCGTGGCTGACCTGGGTGGCTGGGGATGTTACATGACCCCTCATACTAAGGGGAAACTTTCATGCTCCCTGGTGGATGGGAATGGTTTGTTGCAACCATGTGTTGAGGTTGAGGGGGGAAAGTATGAGTTAATACAATAGGTTTCTGAGGGGCCTTATGTTGTACCAAATAGTGATGGATCTCATCCTTCCTAGCACATTGGTGAGTATGGTGGTCCTCCAGAAAAATAGTGTATGGGAACCGAATCTTCTTTTTCTCTTTCATGCCCCCCGCCTTTGATTATTTTGGTTGGGAGTGGTCCCTTGTTTAGTATTGGAATTTTTCTTTTTGTCCATCTAATTTTTTCCTCCAGGTTGTGTGGATTGCATGAAATTCACCTCGAAGGTCTAAGTGAGGATAGTTTGATCAATAGAAACAATATCCGACAGGTGTGGCGAGATATACATGTGACCCATCTGGTTGGCTAGTTGGCCCATAGAGGCATGTGATACAAAACCAAGCACACCATTGGAATGGGGTCCTGATTTCAATCCTTGAGGATATGGAGATGGCCAAGGAGCATGTGGGATGATATCATAGAGAGTTCTTGACTAAGAATAAATCAAATCTAAGTGTCGGGCATGCATGATGGCTTTCTCTTTGCTAGTCACCCCTGATATAGCAACATCCTTGGAAATGGGTGGTAAGAAATATTTTTTAAACCACTCCATCAAGAGTTAGTTCTGAATTTGGTTCTTGATCATCCTACATCATCACCTCCACTCATGAATGTGATTATAAATGTGAGTGGAATTATATTGACACAACAATGTCAAGATCTTTGTTCCTATCTCGTATCAGATGAGAAATTTGTAATGCATTAGAAACACCATTTCCAAGTCATTAAAACTGTTGAAGGAATTGTCTTATAATTAAATATACCATTTGGTGTCACTTCCAATCAGGGATCTCTAGAAAATATGCATCCTTATGTTGTCATCAATCAAGGAGTTGGATGGGCACCACAAATGATATGTCATTTTGTGTGTGGCAGGGTCTTATGTCAGCTTGCCATCAAATTTTGACATGTTTGATGGGATATTTGTAGGTATAACCACCCATGAAGGGTCATGGGAAATGGGACCATTTTTAGACACAATAGATCAGAAAATTATAAAGTTGCAAGGAAAGGAAATGACATATGAAAAAATGAACAATGGGAGGAAGATGAAGCTCATTAAGTCCCATATGAACCTTGAGGTCCCCCTATGTTTGTGATTTTGGATGGATGTGATGTTCTATAAGGGTATATTCCCCTAGGGATGAAGGCATTCCCAGGAGCATGGATTCCCCCTGGACTAGACATTCTCCCAAGGGGATACCCCCCAGGGGTAGGCATATACCCTAAAGGAAAAGGATTCCCAAAACTAGTCCCAAGGAAGAACCCCACCAAGACTGACTGTATGAATTAAGGGATAGCCACCCCATTGTGTAGATTTATCCCTAGGGGGCGCGACCCTAGGTAAAGGTGCGCTAAACCATGGGAAATTAAATCCTACCAATATATTACTTCCCTTAGAGTGAGTATGGGAAGTCCCAAAACCATTAGGAATGTTCCACACAAAGGGAAATCGAACACTCGACAACGCCAAGCCTCTCATAGGAATGGTGTAGGTGGAAGGAATTCCATCCCCCATGTAGAAACTAAGGCTCGACCCCCCACTAGAAAAATATCCATGTGTGTGCATCATAATTTATGGGATGGAATGGGAATACTAGGTATACTGGAAGAAAAAAAAGAGGACACTAATGGTATCCCCCAAATAGAGGGACCTGTAGAAATGGTCATAGATGGTGTAGGTTCAATTATGATGAAGGATGGGAGAGTGGAAATCACTAGGATTCCCCTAGTCACACTCGTGGATGGAATTGATGGATCAACCACACTCGAAAAAACACTTGGGCTTGACATGGTGTGAAGGTCATTGAACAGGGAAAAAGGTTCACTAAAAATTTCCCTTACCTAGATAAGTATAGGTGCCTTTGGCTTAGTCAAAGGAGGGTTAAATTTGAGTGGAGGAATGTTTTTAACCACTTCCACTTCAACAAGCCTAGTCTCCTCAAACCAAATAGGGGAATCTTCAAATTCGTAGTCACCTATCTCACGTCCCTTGAGAGGTGGTTGTACCTTTGTGATAATCTCAAGTCCTTGTAATTGATGGGACAAATGTGGTGATTCAACCAAGTTAAAAATAATATGTGAAAATCAACACAAAACTCAACCTAAGTTCGACGTAGACTCGAAACTAAAAATAACACTCCTAACAAATAGAGGAAAACAACAAGTAAACCAATGACTTAGGGGGCCTTCCGAAAACTAACCCTCTAGGGGAGATGATGTATCCACCACATTGGATAGCGAAGGTACGAGGATAAGTTATGATGAAGTATGAGAACCAACCATGATTAGTGTAAATTCCCTTTATTAATGTGGGAACCCTCCGGGGGAATTGAGACCATGAACCAACGTCTTTCTCATGTACTACAACCACGTTCCACCTGTAGTCACCTCTATAGGCTACCTATAACTAGTGGTCACTGAGGATACCACCTCATAATCAATGACCGAGAAAACAGTTGTTGGTCTGACCACACATAAGGGCACGGTAACTCATCCCAAAGCCTAGAAAGTGCTACCTCACAGAGAGGTTTATCACCAATGAAACCCATATACGTAGTAATCGAAGAAGTTGTTGATCCACCTTCGTTGATCAATGATTGTTTATACACACCCATCCTTAGTATTTTTACTTTTATTTTCTTTTCCTTTTGAATTTCCTTACTTATTCGTTTTCAAATGCGGTTTATGGGTCATACCACTATCGAATTCTCAAGCCCACACACCCGCAAACCCATGTACTTATACTTAGTATTTTTCCCTCTTTCAAATTTTCAAACACTTAGTCATTTTTGGAGTGATGTAGGAGTAATGATGTAGTAGTACAACATGTCCTAGACCCACATGTCCCTAGGTACATAGACTCACAATAGTTCTATCCTCAATTTGCACCTTCCGTCTAGCAACTGCGGGACACCTTCCTATTCCATTTACCCCTTTTTTGTCCTGCATCCCCGTGGACCCACAATCCCTCACTCTACAAAACATCTCTCTTAATTTCATGACCCTCAAAATGACCCTCTCACATACTTATATGATTCTCTCACTACAGATGCAGGAGTAATTCCCTTTCACATTTTCCCATTACCCATGTCTTGTGTCCCAAACCCACAATCCCACATTCTACATAATGCATGTTTGATTCCTCAATTCACACCTCCATACTTAACCATTTTCCAT
>SNQJ01S0067383.1:15018-33936 GCA_010110895.2 Picea sitchensis | reverse complement strand
TGAGTATGAAGCTCTAGTACAAGGGATAAAGAAGGCCATAGACTTAAACATTAAAGAATTGAAGTTTTTTGGAGATTATGAAATCATCGTTAGAAAAGTAAAGAACACTATACATCGAAACTCTCCCCACTTGAGGAATTGCCAACAAGAAGTTCATAGATTAATAGAACATTTTGAAGCCATTAACATTACAACGATCCCCAAAACAAAGAACATTCTTGTTGATTCTCTGGCCACCGCTGCCTCAATACTATCACCTCTAGAAGACTATGAAGCCTCCCAGTTTACTGTGGATCTACTCTACAAACCATCGGTGCCCAATATTATTTATAATTAGAAGGTTTTTGAAGGAGATGAACAAATCATAAATTTTTTGACCAATCAAGATAATTTTAAAGACTTGGCTATTGACGACGAATTATTTTAGGAGAAATTAGCAGAGGCCAATCCTCATACAGATCAACCGACAGACAAATCAAGGTCGCACACGATACCGAAAGGGGTATCCAATTCAGAAAATATTTTTGACTTAAGGGAAAGATTTAAGGGGTCAATGAACATGAAAACAAAGATCTCTTGTCCCATGCACAAAAATATAAATATAGGAACCTTGGAAAACCCCAAGAATATAAATCTCGACAAGACGATATCTAAAGAGGAAAGGAATGCCTATCTCAAACTTTTTAGACAATATCAAGATGTTTTTGCTCAGTCGTACTGAGATCTGAAAACTTATGATACTCGTATCATTCAACATACTATACCATTAAAACCTGAAGTGAAACCCTTCCAACAAAATCTCCAGAAGTACCACCCATCCCTGGAACCTCTCATGTGTCAAGAGTTAAAGAAACTACTAGATTCAAAAATTATCTTCCAGGTTAGACACTCTGCATGGGTAGAAAATTTGGTTCCTGTGAGGAAAAAGTTTGGGGAGATTTGCCTATGCGTAGATTTCAGAAACCTAAAAAGAGGTTCAGAAAAGGACAACTACCCAGTCCTACCAATGGAACAAGTCTTGCAGACCATGTCGGGCTCTGATATTTTCTCCCTGCTGGACAGTTTTTCAGGTTACAACCAAGTTCTAGTTTTAGAGGAAGACCGTTTGAAAACTAGCTTCTGAACCAATTGGGGAAACTTCGCTTATAAACATATACCCTTTGGGTTAATCAATGCAGGGGAAACCTTCTAGAGGGCCATGGACATTGAGTTTTGAGGACTAATCAACAAATGTGTAGTAGTCTATTTGGATGACATGACTGTGTATTCAAATAACAGAGAAGATCACATCCAACATTTAACCTAGATTTTCGAAAGGTGTAGGAAATACGATATATCCTTAAACCCTAAGAAAACAATTTTTGGTGTCAAGGAAGGTAAGTTTTTAGGCCACATTATATCTCAAGCAGGCATTTGCATAGACCCAGATTGGATTAGGGATATAACTCAACTTCCATTAACCCACAACAAAAAGCTATGCAATCATTCTTTGGGAAAATCAATTTTGTGAGGAAATTCACCTCCGATTTCACTGAAACGATCAAACCATTACAAAAAATGATCCGTAAAGATGTTGAATTTAAGTGGGACGATGAACGAAAACCTTCTTTCAGGGATATTACGACTGCAATATCCCAAGCCCCATTGTTGCGAAGTATCGATTTTAGAAAATATTTCTTCCTCTATACTTTTTCCTCCGACCAATCATTAGCTGCAGTACTGACTCAAAAGGGTTATGGAAACAACGAGGCCCCGATATAATTTATGAGCACTAATCTCCAAGGGGCCGAACTAAATTACCTTGCTATAGACAAGCAGGCTTATGCAATATACAAGGCAATGAAACACTTCAGATCTTACATCCTAAAGAATCATACCAAAGTCATAGTGCCTCACCCTGCAGTACGATCCCTATTCACTCAACATGATATGGGGGAAAGAAGAGGAAACTGGATGGCGGTAGTCCAAGAATTTGATCTAGATATAAAACTTGCTAAATTGGTTAAGGGATAAGCGTTATTCAAACTGGTAGCTGAAGCCCAGGACCAAGTAAATGAATATCACAAATGGGAGACTGAATTGGCCTTATGGTGTGGTGAAGCTTCATACGTCTCCATAGGGAAAGTGTCTTGGTATGAGAAAATGACTTATCTCCTGCATCATGAAACTTGCCTAGAAAAAATAAATCCTATGGAAAGGAGAGCCCTCAGGTTAAAATCATCGCAATATCGCCTCATAAATTCAGTGCTCTTCTGTGTTAATTATGATGTAATACTTTTAAGATGTCTCGAATGTGAAGATGCAGACAAAGTTCTGAAGGATCTCCATGATGGTCCTGCAGGTGGACATTTCATAGGAAACACCACTACTCATAAAATACTAAGAGCTGGCTTACTCTGTTCAAGGACACTCACACATATGCTAGGAACTGTAAGATGTGTCAAATGAGGGAGGGGAGGGAAAAGAGAGAAGTTGTCTCGCTCCAACCTATGGCCGTCTCCAGGCCATTAGAGCAATGGGGGTTATATATCATAGGATAAATTATACCGAGTTCCTCAAAACACCATAGATACATACTGACTGTCACAGACTATTTCATGAAATGGGAAGAGGCCATCCCTCTAACTCATGTGAATGAAAAGGTGGTGATTCAATTCATAGAGAAACAAGTGATCACCATGTTTGGGATGCCTTCCGTCCTTGTCTTTGATAATGCATCTTACTTTTCTTCTACCTTATTAATAGAGTTTTCTCTAGGCAAAGGAATCATAATCAAATACTCTGCAAACTATTATCCATGGGAATGGAGTGGCATAATCAACCAATAAGAACCTAGTGAGGATATTAAAGAAAACAATTGCAGACAACCAGAGGAATTGACACAGTTCACTCCATAACACATTATGGGCTGATAGAGTAACACCCAAGGAAGCCATACGAAATTCCCCATACTTTCTGGTATACAGACATGAATCCATCCTCCCAAATGGGCTATATCTTCCATCTCTTCAACTTGCTCAGGATTCTAGAGGACAACCTTCATCAGTCATACAACAAAGAATTGATACCCTCCTCATGCTGGAAGAAGAAAGGGAGAAAGAAAAATCAAAGTTCATAGCTCATCAACAGATAGTTAAAAGGTGGTCTGATAAGCATAAGGCTAAAGAGAAGAATTTTGAAGTGGGAGACTTAGTCCTAAAATGGGACATAGCAAATGAACCGAAAGGAAAACATTCTAAGTTTCAGAATCTATGGCTCAAACCTTTTCAGGTAGCCGAGAAAATTGGGGTAGGCACGTATCGGTTGCATAATCTGAGGGGGGAACCTAACGCCCTCTCGGTGAATGGCCAAGCCCTAAAACAATATTTTCATTAAATTTTTTTTTTTTTTGTTGTGTGTATTTTCATGATGTTTTGTTTTGATTGCGGAATGTATTTTTGTTTTTGTTTCTCTATATAGTACTTCTGTGCTTTTGAATATTGTGTTTAGCAAGACAGTGGTTGACCTCAATTCATGTGATATGACAAACTCTGTTCCTGATTCATCTCTCACATACAACACAAGAAGCGCTGGGAGACCTACAGTTGTTTTAAAGGGTGTTCTATCTAACCTACAGGTGAACAACCTTGGGAAAATGACGAAGTGTCTGCCTGGTGGTCTGGTAAAACCTTAAGGGAAATGGGGTAAGCTAGAAAGGACTATGTGTACCTAAAATACAGAGCTAGAAAAAAATTCACCTTAACCATCTCATTTTGCAAATAATAGACGTCCTCCTCTCCCACTCGCTCAGGGCATTCTGCTGAAATAAAATCAACCATATCAAATGAGTGCACAGTAGGAGAGGGTATGCACATAACTCTTCCGAGGCTATGGACGCTTCCTAGCAGCGGAGCAAGGTTTGTGACGTCGGGGTGACTCCGCCGGGACTATGGACGCTTGCTGGCAGTGGAGCAACACCATAGCAAGTGAATAAGGATAACTAAAGGGCCTGGGGCCAGTGAATGTTTTACTCGACTCTTGTCAAAAGGAGCATTTGTAAGGGTTACAAGAAATGAAGGTGGAATAAAGGTTGAAAAACCCCACAGACAGGTCCAGATGCATCAACTAGGGAATTTCAAACGCAAGGATTAAATAGGCTCTGATAAAAAACCAGTTAAGTTCTTAACCAACTTTTTCATTAGCTGAGCCTGAGGTAGGAACAAAGATTATGATTTCACCTAGTAAGTCACCATTTGTTGAGAAATCAACACACCCTAAAAAGCCTACGTCAAATTTTTGATTTTTGGGTACCAATTGAGTCAGTTTCCCATTACTGAGTGACTTGGTTCTTATCCATTTCTTTCTTGATTGAGTCTTTGTTCATTTCTGGTGATATTGTTTCTTGAAGGATAAGTACATGTCATATTTGGTTTGGAATGGTTGTCATCGTGTTTTCCATTGATTGAACTCACCGCAGGTCGGCCAAGCCTTTTTGTATGCATAGGAAATGCCCATGGACAGACGCAACAATCCAGAGCGGTCAATTTCAGACTTAGATTATGGGAACAAACAAGTTGACTTTCGATGGTGGAGATCCATCAGGCCAATCAGATCAACGGTTTTCCTGCATTCAGAGTGTCAAAATCATGAAGGGTTCAATATCAAGAATTACCCAAATAAAAATAATTACTCAAAGTCCTAAAGATCTGAAGTCCCAAAGAGCTAAAGTCCTGAAGAGCCGAAGAACCGAAGTCTCAAAGACCCTAAGAGCGAAAGAGCCAAAGTTCCGAACTGTCGAAGAGTCGAAGTAACGAGAGACTGCCACATCACTTCGGGCCCGTACTACTTGGGGAGAACTTCATGCCTCAAAGTCCAAAACTCCCGAAGCTCAAAGTGCCGAAGCACGTGGCACACTCATCAGTCATGGCACACGACACTCATTCCAGGTCATTTGGTTGTGTCATTCACCCATTTCCACGTGACACTTTTCACCCTTATTTCCATGACACATCAGCAATCGTGACATCATATGACATTAGGCCACCACGTCAATCTGGGCCCATACCACTCTGAGAGATTTCCAAGCACGATATTCATAAACTCTCGAAGCCCGAACACTCGAAGTTCTGAAGTGAATCTGGACCGTTCATCAACAAGGACACATGGAGGCAGATCATTCACTTCGACTATTTTCCTCTGGGAGAATTCCAAGCACAACATTCAAAACTCCTTAAACCCAAACTTCCAAAGTGAATCTTGACCATCCATCGACAAGGACATGCGGTGACAGATCCCCCACTTCAGATGTACACCGCTTTGGAGGCTTTCCCAAGAAAAGAGATGAAAACTCCCAAAGCCCGAACTCTCGAAGTGAATCTGGACTGTCTAGATCCAAAGGCCACGTGGAGGAAGATCTCTTACTTCAGAAGTACGACACTCCAAAGGATGTTAAGAAATATGCATTGAAACTCTCAAATCACGAACTCCCTAAGTGATCGCAGACCGTTGATCTCAAATCAACCAACACCGTTGATCCATGCAACAGGTAAGGAAGGAATATCACCCAGATCACAGATTGTAATTAGATCAATGGCCACAATCCATTGCGGGGATGTAAACTGCCTGGACGTTAATTTTATAGAGTGGTCCTGCAATTGGAACCATGGTATTTTTGGAAGGGTACGTGGCAGCTTATGGGGGATTGTGGACCCAAACCACCCTCGACAACTTCCGCAATCACGTGATTATATGACATCATGTCACCATGTCACCTCCACATTACCGCATCACCTCCATATCACCTCGCCACCTCCACTCACGCCTATCACCTCCACTCCCCTCCACTTCATCTACATCCACGTCATCCACCTTCATGCATCTTGTCTTCCTATTGGATGTTCACCTCCACGTCTTCTTGTTCACAACCAGTTCATCACAGTGAAAGAGAGGATAAGGGTCAGTTACAGTCGAGACAGAGTGCGCTTAGATTCTGAAAGATTAGACATAGACTGAGAGTTAAGTCTCATTCACAGGTCGACGTAGATTGGTTCCAGAACACTTCAACAGACTGTCTCTTCCTCAAGAAGAAATATGCTCATGCAGCTAGTTGTCTCTGGTGGTCTCCAAAAACTCACAGACATGACATTACTCAACACAGAGCTCTTCTCTGTCACTTCGAGGCCTATTTTCTACCGAGTCAGTTCCTCCAACACATGCATCAGTTCTGTCTAAGAAACAATAGTGGTTTTTAATTGATTAATTCCAAAATTTTCTTAGATTAGATACAAGAGTGGTCTTCTTTGTGTGATAATAACCACTCTTGTTGATTAAGTCCAGTGTCATAGTCAAGTTAATAATTTGTTTTATGAAAAATTACCTAAAATTAGGTCTCATTCCCCTAAGGATGAGAACCTCTACAACTCTATTAAGTAGGGGGTATTTGAATGTTTTGAGGGTCGATGGTTTTGGAAAAGACCCTCATTTTTTGATTTTAAAGAACTATTTTAGAGATACCTTGACTGAGAAGTCATGGTCAGGACCTGAGACAAAGCTTTTCTATTTTTCATCAAAGGCGTGTGTGATTGGATCTGAAGAAGAATTATTTCTGATTTTTATCTCATGAATGGATGTTGTAATGAGTGAGAGCCTCTGAATCTGTTGATAAGTAATCTGATTCAATATTTTTATAAGTTCTTGTCTTTAATGATGAAAAGTAAATCGTTGTGTTAATATGAGATTGATGATTAGATTTAAGGAAAATGTTTGTCTTGCCATCGTTTATCGCATGTATGTTTTCTTCTGATAATTGTATCTCAATCAATAATTGGAACACCAACAGGTTAATGTATTAGTACTAGGCTTGTTGTAGGTGGAAGAATCATTGTCTGCATGCTTGAGTATGAGGGTTATCCCGAGCTCATCCTTCTTCAGTGTTTAAGTCTTTTCCCCTTTGTTACCCAACCGGTTTATACCAAAATTTATCTTGTATCGGTCCCACCTATAAGATAAAATACAAAAAGAGAACGTTCGAACTGAAGGAGGGTTTTTTTTGCAAGAAGACATCATGTCAATCACTACATAAATCCCATCGATTAATTGGCCAGATTGCAAGATCTAGAGAACCATTCCACCATTAAACGCTGTAGAGTCTAATTGGGCCTTGGTGGCGGGTTTGGTTCTTGCTATTGAGTTAAATGGATTTAGGACCCCTCAATAGAACATAATGTCATTATTAAAGTGGCAAAGATTTCATAAACTTTGTAACAAATTCAAAAATCTTGTCGTCCAGGATGACAACTTTGAAATAAGAAAAACGACGATTAACCATCAAAGCAATACATGGTAAATTAAATAAGAAATAATATTCCAAGATCTAAATATCGAGAGTAGAGCCACCTATTTCCAAGGCTATAAAATAGTGTAAATAATGTCAAGTAAGAGAAAGGAATTGTATTGTGGGGATACTCTAAATACACTTAGACTAGGAGATCAATGGTTCCATTGGTTGTGATCTTACAACTAATACAAGGCCCTTCCCCCTACTGAGAAAAATATGAACCAAGTATGGAGCTTAGGAATATCCCTTGTTGGTTGTGCCCTAGAGTTAATACAGTTTAGAGAGCTCGTTCAATGGTGTGAAGATAAATTCAATTCAAAGAAGAGAATAATCCAATGCCAAGGACAACAATCTATCTCCTTAGCTCCTTTAGTATTCACCAGAATGCTACGACTCCCAAAGCCCACCATGAAATTTAGGGGTGAAGAAGATGATAAATTTCTCAAACAACAAAAAAAGGGAGAAGAGCTCATCGAAAAATATCTAGTCGAAGAAAGCAATAACACTAGTGCTTCCAATATTGAGGTAAATTCCTTAAAATAACCATATAAGGAATTTTTCTGGTTATTTTCTCATATTATTGGTATGTAACCCATGACCTCTGTGCCAAGGAATATCATCTATGTCCTTCATTTTTATTTGCATGAAAATTCCATCATATATTGCTGTCACATTATTTCTAGTGAAATCACATTTCAATTGAGTAATCTGAAAAATACCCATAAATTTTATATGACATCATATTTGATTTTCACCCTAAATTATTGCCATGTTTTCAAGGAATTTCTGAGGGAAAGGAGTGTTGACTTTAAAGTGGAACTGGTCATCACCTAATATCCAACCTTTTGGAGGCATAAACTCAATATATTTTTTACCCGATTCATAACAATTTTATCTTAGGATTCAAAAAACTAGTCTTTGGTCCTAATATGTCGATATTGTCACTCGAAGCTGCCACCTTTCTCTCAGAGAGATTTTTTTGAAACTACTAAATATTTCAGTATTAAAAGGTTATTTGGTTGTGAAGAGAAACCCTTCCTCCTTCCTTTCTATGTGTCAGGAAGGTATTTTGTTATGGAAATTTGCAGGAAATATAAGTCTTGGGCTCATTTCTTTCATGAGAAAAGAAAGAAGCAATTCATATTTCTTCCTTAGAAAATTAGAGAAATTATTATAAACCAGATCTCCCATTTGGATGAACTTGTAGGTCAACTCAACCAACTTGTCCTAAATGAAACTAAACTTGTTGAGGTTTTTGACCAAAATGATTTATTTACTGCAGATATGTCCTCAATTGGTTATTCTTCTTATTTTACAAAAAATGAATAGTTTAAAGAAGGATGTGGGGATAATTTGAATCTCTGTGAAACTTCATCTCACCAAAGTCTTAATGATATGGAGGAATTAGACAGTACCAATGAGAGATATTGATAGTAAGGTAGAGAAGAAACGTATAAAAATCCCAATTCATTGACTATCTCTCAAACGAGTACCCAAGTAAGAACAAAACCTAGGAGTAGTGGTTTAGAGATGAGGAAAACAATGACCATAAGTTCATATGATGGTAGTAATAAGGACCCAACAAATAAAAATCTCGAAAAATATCATATTGTATACACCTTTTCCAAAAGAAAAATGGAAACACAGAAAACAAGGTTAGACATACTTTAAACTCAATAAAGTCCCCATGTAATGGATGCAGATGAGAAGAACCCAACTGGTCTGAGAAAATACTGGTGAAAACCCAAGAAATCTCCGAAGACCTAGTCACTCAGGAACCTGAGATATTTGAAGAGGATTCTGTAACATTGCACCACATAGCCTACAATAGAAGTTCTAAAAAAATGTTAATGGAGAAAGTAAACACAAAGAATAAGAAAGTGTCCGAGAAATGAAAATTGATAATTGATTTCAACAATTGATTTCAATGGGGTTGCACCATAAAGAAATGTACAATTTCACGAAGCAACCAGAGAATCCCTAAAACAATATGCCAGTAACGTCGAAAAGGACAATTTATAACTAAAATAAAAAATAAAGGAATTAGAGGCGACTTTAATTCCAAGACCATTGTTTACAAAACCATTATACACAGTTCAACTAAAACTAAGCTTAGAATATATACCAGATATAAGAAACAAATGGAAAGGTTCATCTAGTTTGTTGTTAGCAATAAGAAAATATGTTGGAGATGAGATACAAAAAATAATATATTTGATAAAATAAATTTGGGAGCTTGTAGAGAGCTCAACCAACTTTGCAATGAGGATTAAAAATGTCAAAGAATATCTTCAAAACGATATGGAGAATGATGAAGGTTTCTATAAAGACGTTGTGGGTACATTCTTGGATAAGGTTTCAAGTTTAAGTGATATTCACAGAAGAGAGAAAAATATTCCTTCAAAAATCTGGATGAAAAAAAATAATGTTTGTTGGTTGAAGAGAATAAAAAGTTTAAGAGAAATGATGAATGAATTTGATGAAATGAAGAACAAAAGAGACCACCTTTTCTTTAATATTGTTGATCTCACAAAGGAACTAAATGGCCCAAGTTTATTAATGGATACAATGCTTTAACTAAAGAACAATTATTACAACAACTTGATATATTAAAATTTGCATGGGAAAGTGAGTTCATTGATTCAGTTGAATTATCCGAGGAAGAAATTGAAAGGTGGTTGGTCACATACATCAACATAAATGATGAGATAGATGACTTATTGCACCAATTAGGCATGGACTTAAGAGGTGGAGAATGATTTGCCTGAAATAAATAATAAACATGAGATGATGGTGGCCCCTATGAAGGAACACATAGAAGAGTGGCTACAAAAATACCTAATCAAATTCACTAAGATAGATTAGCAAGAAATGGTGGTAGGAGTTATGCCACAACCAACAAAACAAACACCTACAAAACATGCACCAACAAAAAAGTAAAGAGTTCATAAAACTTTCCATCATAGTGAGTCAAGTAGTAACCTTATTCTTGTCCTTGGTACCTTTCTTCTACAATCATTTGTCGTATTTCCTTTCATTTCCAAGTAATCTTTGAAACCCAAGTTGATCCTTTACTTTTTTGCTTATGTCTTCCAGGTCCTTTCATTTCATGGTCTGCACGATTCCTTGTTGAAACTCAAAGCAATATTTAGAGGGGGTGGGGGTGGGGGATGAATCAATATTGTATGATTTTTTACCAATTTATTTCCTTTCAATGATTAATGTTGTTTAGAATTGCTCACTTAATCACCAATACATGCAGAAATAAAAAAAACAAAGAAAACATAACACACCAGGATTTTTACGTGGAAACCCAATGTGGGAGAAAACCACAGAACATGTTTCTTTATGTTTTTCTCCAAGCAACAAAATACAATTTATAATTTTTGTGCTTGACAAGCACCAACCCATCACAAATAGTGAGGACACCAATCCTCTCAGGAACTAATCTATCACAAATAATGAGGACACCAATCCTCTTAGACACCAACCTGTCGCAGATAATTAGGAAACCAATCCTCTCAGGAATCAACCTGTCATAGATAGAGAGGACACCAATCCTTAGTGATATTCAAGTCACCAACTTACAATTTGTAATTTTTTTGCTTGACAAGAACCAACCCGTCACAAATAGTGAGGACACCAACCCTCTCAGGAACCAATCTATCACAAATAATGAGGGCACCGATCCTATTAGACATCAACCCGACGTAGATAATTAGGACACCAATCCTCTCAGGAATCAACCTGTCACAGATAGTGAGGACACCAATCCTTAGTGAGCTTCAACTCACCCTAGCACCACCCTACCACCCTGAATTCAGTTAAAAAATTTCTTGCAGAACTATTCTTTAAGACTTTTCTCTACAATTAAGAACAATTGATAAATCTCCAGTTCAATTGTTTTGAACAATTACATGACCTTTTTCCCTATCATTATCAACACATCAATCAAACATAGCGTATTCCTATTTATAGTGTTTTTAACTGAGTTCCCCTTCCTATATGTGGACGCATAACAATTACATTGTGGACATATTTTGACCAGATCAAAGTCTTGTCAATTATGCTTCTATCTAAATAAAGTATGTTGACACATAATAGTTACATTGTGGACAAATCTTGACCAGATCAAAGTCCTGTTATTCACACTTTTGTCTAAATAAAGTATGTGGATGCGTGATGGTTATATTGTGGAAAAATCTTGACCAGATCAAGATCCAACTATAGCTGGACATTCTTTGACAAAGTCGAATGGAACAAATCTTCCTATGAATGAGGTCCAACTCATCTCCAACAATAGAAATTAGTATTATCATAGCATCTCCTCATGAATGACGTAACAAATCACATTATGGTCTATAGAGAACCTACTGCATAGATAGAATAAGAGCCCAAGTCTCAAGTCACAAGTCTTTATCTTGCCACACTTTCACTCCAGCGCACTCACCCAGTCATTTCGTTTATCTCGTCACATTCCACTCTGTCGCTTGTCACACATGCTTCATTTCATCACACTCCATTGCACCATTCGTTGCACTGGCTCAAGGAACCCTGCAAATGTTTTTTTGCGCAATCTTCCCCACAATCTGTCATATTCCATTCCGACGCACTAGTTTCATATCGAAACACTCCACTACACTATTCATCGCACCGGTTCAAAGTGCCCTACATATTTTCTTCTGCACCATTGACCCTTCTCTGCGCCATTGATCCTTTTGTCCTTCGATCCTTCTGCACACTTTTGTTTTCATCCTTTCACGACTTCCTCTGTCTTTGCACCATACTTTGTGCCATACTTTTTGTGCTATAACTGACCATGTCCATGACCACTTTGACATCAATGACAACATATGTGTTGAAAAATCCCTCTTTTTCGTTGATGGAAACCAAAAGAAATTTTATCTATGTTTTGAAATGTGAATGCCAAAGCAATGGAGTTTATGCTGAGCTACTCCATTTCAATGTGTGAAACTACAAGATACTCGCCATTTCAATGCGAGAAACTAAAATCTACTCCCCATTTCAATGTGCGCAAATTCCAAATCAATATGATAAATTTCTCTCCCTTTCATTGTGCACAACTGCAAGTTGCTCCCCCTTTCAATGTGTGAAACTACCAAATAAATATGCTAAAATGATCCCTGTTGGCCCTTGACCAAGTTTGGGAGATCCTTGGTCAGGTTTGACCATTTTGGGACTTCGAAAGGCTAGTTGAAGGTGGAGCGCAAGTCAAAGCGGATATCATGGGATCTCGGCCCCTTTTTAGGGAAAATTTGGGATTAGGGTTTATGTAATAGGTATGGGATGTTAGCCCATGGGTTCACCCATGCTTTGGCCCCTTTTTAATGTATAAATAGATCTCTAGGCGATGTAGGAAGAAGCCAATGTGCTAAGTCGGTGATAGACCAATGAGATAAGTGTGAATAGTTGTGAATGATTTGTGCATGTTATGTCGAACACTTGCAGAGCTAAGTGAAAGTGACTGTAAGAAGGCTTTGTGTAGATTGTAAGAGGGATCTGTTCTGCAACCTAGCTCGAGGAAGGAGGATCTGGCGAGGCGCGCGCAGATCTTCTGTCCTATCCGGAGTAGTATTTTGTGGCTCTGTGCATGTAGATGATTGATAGAAGATAATAAAGGAGAAGAAGAGTTGGTGGACGTAGCCCCATGTTGGGGGTGAACCACGTATATCCTATGTTATGGTTGCTTTGTGCATTATGGTTGTTATATTGTTCATATGATTTATGCTTAGTACAATAATGTATGTTTAGATGAATCTGATATGATAACTTAGTGCTTAGTAACGTGAATGAATGCTAGATCATATCTATTTCCATATGATAAGTGCTTAGAGGTGTTAGATTTGGTTGAATACAACATTGTTATGTAATTAGGGTTTCTTCCTGCGATGTGAATATAGGATGAATATTATTGAATGTTAACTACTAAGTGCTTTGTTAGAGTGGTGTAATCACATATCTGTGTCCCAGCTAGGTTGCAGACACTTGAGTACTGCAACCATCCCTGCCTCTACCTCGAGTGAGACTTCATCCACTTCGCAGGTGTTGCTGAAAGGACCTATAGTTAGGGTTTTGTTGGTGCGTTGTTGAAGCATTGAACCTTGGGTCTGCCCCTGTGTGCCAACAAATGGTTCTGTTGTGGGGACCTGAAACTGTGATTGCTGGGAATTGAAGAAAAGAGAAATCTCTGTGCGTAGATATGTTTCCCTAGTGAGCAGTATTCTACTTGACTTGCAAAGTTCTATGCTAAGAAAGGAATCAGATATGAAGAAAAGAGGTAAGATTAGTGAAATGTTTTATCAAAAGAGGTAAGATATGAAAGTTTTGTGCTCTGCTGAAGGTAGGATAAGTGAAATTTTTTGTTTCGGAAGTATGGATCTAGGTATGTTTGATAAATTTTGTCCTAGCCTGAAAACTAGGGCACATTTAGAAGAACGAATATTTGATATGAGTAGATCTGATAGAAATAGTGAAAGATATGTTATTCCTATGCAGAGAAAGAATGTTTGGACTAAAAAATGGATGCAGGACCCTAGAAAGAATTGTTTGTAGGTTAGATACTATGATCCTAGTGCGCAGTACAGGAAAGGTTGGGGATCATTTAAGAGAAAGAGAGGATTAACCCTTTGTTACAGTTGCAGGAGATCGAGACATCTGGATAAGGAATGCCTTGGTAGAAGACCTAGTTGTCTTTTTTGTAAATCTATGGACCATGAAGTTTTGGATTGTCGTAGAATGATTGCTAAAGTTGAAAAGATGAATATGAGACAAGAAAACCATGAGAAAGGCCAAGAGACTAAGACTATGGAAGAATCCCAGAAAGAATCAGAGACTGTATTATTGCAGATGAAAGAAATATTGAATGATCACAGAGACACCAATCTATCATAGATCTTAAAAGCGAAAGAGTGCATAGAAACAAGAATAGGAGACTTCAACATAGACTATGTTCTGGATGAGGAAACACAAGTGAATATCATGACAGAAAGAACTTGGGAAATTTTGGGAAAACCCACTCTGATTCCTTCATTGGGAGGAATAGGATATTTAGAGGAAAGTGAATAACCCTATGTGGAAGACTTACCTAGACATCTATGAGTTATCATGGAACTTCGATAGAGGAAGAATTTGAGGTCATTATATTTATTGAGAAAAATGCCCAATTTTCTATGTTGCTAGGAAAAACCTAGATTGAGAAAGATTAGATCCGAAGAAAACAAGAGGAGTAAGCTATAGAACAGAAAAATAAAGAATTAAAGGATTTCATGACTAGGAGAATAACACACTTAATAGAAGAACAAGAGAACAAGTAGAAGCTGCTAAATACCATAAACCTAGATCTTGAAGTTGAAAGAACACATAACGACTTGAAAAACCTGTCCATACAGGAGAGTAGAGAACCTACCCCAGAAAGAGAAGAAGTATTACCCTTGAGCCCTATGAAATGCCATCAACAGTGTGAATTTATTATGCTAAGAGAAGATAAGAATCAAAATGGAAAAAGAAACCCAGTAACTCAGATTACAGAAAATAAGGCTAGAAAACTCAACAAGAAGAAATCAAAGTTAGAAAAATGCAAGAAGTTCTGAAGAAGACTTCGCAGAAGGAAGGCCTCCAGAACTTGAAATTCGTCGGAATATCAATACAGTGTAGATTGACACTTCTCTATGATGGAGAAATATGACCGTTGGAGGCATTATGACTGTTTGATCGACGCTCCTGAACGGTTAGGAAAGCAGTTATGGCCTGAAATCTTGCCATTGAATCGTTGGGATTTCCCCATAATGGATGGAATTGCATTGATTAAGTCTTTCTGACCCATTGGAAGAATATGTTACGATGTTGTCTATTTATCCCATCGAACATTGCAACGAGAACACTTTTGCAAACAATGATTATTCGAGCCCACATAGAATTGAATACTACCATGCTGTGTTTATTGAGACTTCACCACCCATTCTATTAAAGTGAGTGTTTTATCACCGACCTGAGATACCTTATCTCGAGTGTGCATGTCGGACGACATGAGTGCAGTAGAATTTTTTTTCGAAGAAATTGTAATCGACCTCATGGATGAGAAGGTGATGTTCGTAGGAGTTCAAACCTCATCAATGTGAGGAGTGCAAGCCTCCCCATCGACTGCTCGTGGATATGGACCATCCCAAGCTACGATCGAGAAAAAAACCAAGCATCATGATGACTTGGTGAATGAAAAGCTCATCCCATCCATCCTTCCCGACTACATCCTGCCTCTAGCTAGCGTGGTGAATCGTGACAGTGTCCCAAGGGACTTCGACTACATGTTGATTACTGCATACCTCCCGAAGGGGATACACACAGTTAAACCATAGTTGGAAAGGATCCTAACCTTGAAGATCAATGACTATAAATTAGGATACCACAAAATCTATGGCATGCTCGCACCTCACAAATATTTGACCAAGACGAAGGGGAATAAGTCGAAGATCATCCCCCAACAATGGGCTATGGACATCGCGAGGTCCATTATTTTGAATGTAATGAAGATACCCCATTTTAGAAGGAATAAGGAGGTTAACGCGTGCGTTAAACTCCTGCTATCGTGTTTCCATGGCGGTTATCTATGGCTGGACAAACACATCACAGTTGATCCATAGGATCATCGGATTAAGCATGCAGGGACCAGACCCACAGGAATTTTATCCAGGGAAGGGTGCAGACCGCGCCCTGGTGCAACGAATTAAAGATACCTATGGTGACGTGGAGAAGGGGAAGTGAGGCTACAAGGTAGCCTCCATCTAGAATGGCGTAGTGCACCTCGCTTGCCAGTTGATTTCTGGTAAGCTAGTAAGGAAGAACATACCCAAGCAGGTCACAGGGTTCATTGTTGACCTCACGGGAAAATGCATTGAAGGGATACAAATGAAATGGGTGAGCTACCTCTTCAACCAATTAGAACAGGACTTCCGTGAAGCTCAGGATCATGGCTATGAGTTCCATTTTAGTTGGCTCCTGATCCTCATCGTGTTCATTGCTTGGGAGATGCCGGAAGGAGCGACATTCCCGAAAATTGAGCCATCCAAACCATTAGCCATAAATTTTACCACGCTCTGGTATCTGAGCAACATGGGGAAAAAGTGGTAGTAAAACGTGGTGTTCCATACCTACTACCTTCAGTTGAAGAGGGCTATTGAGTCCTTCCCTCATATGACACCAAACGCCCTTCACAAGTTCAGGCATTTTATTTATATCACTCCACGTGGAGACGATCATAGAGAAGAACTACATTCCTACTACAATATTATAGAGGAGGACATGGAATAAATCACTAAGGAATGGCCCGCAGAGTTCCTTATACCAGTCGACTAGGTCGAACTATCCGACCCCGACCTAATTAGAAGTCCGATGGTTACTCGCGAAGAGTATGATGCACCTGGAAGTAGTAGAAGGAAGAAGAAAGAAGAGGTACATGAGTTGAAAAATGTATCAGATGAAATTGCTTCAGAGTCACCAGGAGGAGGAGGTGATGATGAAGTAGAAAAAGAAGAGAACAATGGGGAAGAAGACAATCAAAAGAAAGGAAAAGTAACACCACCTAGGGATCCCATTAATGAGGTTGAAGCATCCAACAAATGAAAGTTCCTCCCCACGAAATCTACATAGCGAAAGAAGTCCAAAGATAGTAAACCATAGATGTAGACTATGCTCACAATGGACGACATCGACCTAATCATCATTGCTATCTTAGATACCTTAGAAGATATTTTACAGCGCAATGAAGAAAAACAGGAAACCATGTATGAAAGGATTGAAGCAGAGTTGAGAGGGGTACAACAAGTCTTTCACTCCAGCCTCGCAGTGTCCATTGTGCCTCCGCCATCAGAAGAGACAGATATGGGAGATGAGCCTGCCCAACTCCGTAGAATAGAATATGTGATTGAAGCTCTCCTTCGTCATGTTCAAGAAGAAAAAGAATAGACCACAGAGGCCCTGAAGCAAGTACAAGAGGAATTCATAGAGCAACGTCGGGTTTCATAGCAGGAAAAAGATGACCTCCAAGCGAAGTTCATAGAGGATAGAGCACATATCTAGCAGGAGAAAGAAACAATGCTCGCGAAATAGGCCGGAATTAAATTATCAGTCAACATAGCACTTCACTCTGTGACAAGCTTAGAACAGATAGAAGAAGACCCAGTGGAGAGTCAAGTAGCGAAGCTTGCTGAAGCCATTGTTACCCATGATTTTTCTCTACCTGGATGCCTCAGATTACACCATTGGTATGGTTCTCATCCAAGAGGATGATGCTAACGACAAACATGTGATTTACTACTTGAGTCAAAATCTAACGCCTATTGAAATCAAGTATTTACATGTCGAAAAACTGGCCTTGGCTGCCGTCCAAGTCGTCCAACGCTTCCGACACCATATCCTCTTGTGAAAAACTACTGTGATTTCTAACTGCAACCCTATGCAACACATTCTCACACGTCAATTTCTAGGGGGAAAATACTCCAAATGGATTGTGATACTCCAGGAGTTTGACTTGGAATTCGAATGCGCCAAGTCCAAGAAGTCCTTAGTATTTGCTGAGTTGATATGCGACTTTCCCTATTCTGACACGGAAAATGTAGCAGCTGATTCATTACTCAATGAATCCCTTTTCCTCATCAGCACTTATGATATTTGGTATGGTGATATCATTATATATCTCCAAACCCAGAATTTATGGCCAACTTTTTCTAGTACTGACCGACGTCGAATACGATACCAAGCTCGTCAATACATTATCCTCGGGGATACTCTTTATCGTCGAGGGATTGACTCTATTTTTCGACGCTACCTCACGTTCGACGAGGCCGAGAGAGCTCTAAATGACTGCCATTCTGGAGCCTGTGGTGGTCATATGTCTGGATATGCTACTGCCTAGAAGATCTTACACGCAGGGTATTTTTGGCCTTCTTTATTTAACGACTGCATAATCGCCGTTCAAAAATTCCATGCTTGCCAGACCTATAATAACAAGATATGGTCGCATCCCACTCCTCTTCACCCTGTGGTCTCAGTTGGTCCCTTTACGAAATGGGGCATCGATTTCATGGCATGTCACCCTCACTCGGCCGGGGGGCATGGATACATTATTGTAGCCGTCGATTACTTTACGAAATGGGCCGAGGCGATGCCGACATTTGACAACACTGAAAAGACCACAACATTATTCATTTTTAATCATGTCATAGCTCATTTTGGTGTTCCCCAAGCTATCGTCACTGATCACGGTAGCCACTTTCGAAACTTCATGATGTCCAAACTTACTGAAAAGTTGGGTCTTTGCCATGAAAACTCAATGCCCTATTACCCACAAGCCAATGGCCAAGTTGAAGCAATTAACAAAGTTCTCATAACTATGCTCCGACGAATGATAGGGATTCACAAAACAAGTTGGCACACAATGTTGTTTTCGACATTGTGGGCTTATCGGACATCCGTCAAGTCCACTACTGGGTTTACACCTTTCCGGTTAGTCTATGGTGTAGAAGCCATTCTCCCGATTGAATGCGAGATACCCTCTTTAAAACTAGTTGTTGAACTCCTACCAAACACTT
>SNQJ01S0067382.1:23305-62982 GCA_010110895.2 Picea sitchensis | reverse complement strand
TTTCCATTCTGTCTGTAAACATATTTCAGTCATTTGCTATTAATGAAATGAAGTCTTATTTCCGCTACATCTCTGCGTTTATGTGTATTTATGTATTTCATTGTGTTCCTACATAAATCCAAATCACAGGCAAGGTAGCCAAGAAATTTAAAGTCTTAGCCAATGGAAAAGACATGAAAAGAAAAGAATTTGCAACTCAGATAGTAGGGACATTGGGGGCTTTTGCTACGACCAACCAATATTCTGTCGAGTCCCTAAAATGTTAGTTGAAGCGAAAAAAATGCTTAATCAAAACTTTGGAGGCTAAACTGGCTACAACAGAGGAAGCTGCCAGAGTTGAAGCGAATTCAGGTATAGAGCATGCTAGATCAGCTGATCAAAAGGAAATCGAGTGGCTCAAAATAGATCTCGAACAAACACAGTAGGTGGCCTAGATAATCCAATCACAGAAAATCCAACAAGAAGAATTGATAGAGAAACTACAGGCCAAATTAAATTTCACTGAAAGCCAGATGATAGATATCAGGATATTTCAATCCCAAGCCATAGAAATCCGGAAAAGAGTATCGACAGCTCAACAAAATTTACTTTCCAAGGTGGAAACTATTCAAAACAACTGCCAACTTGTTGATCAAGTATTGGAAAACATCTCTTCCAGAGACAAAGAAGTTGGGGTGGCTCGGGTCACTTTCCAAGAGGCTTTTATATCCACAACAAAAAGGGAAACGGGCAGTAGTTTCAGGTTTTCCATCCCAGAACAGACCTGAGGTAACATCTTGTTGAAGGAATGGGAGCGTAACATATCAGAAGGCAGACTACAAGCTAAAGAGGTAAGAAAGTCTTGTGAAGAAACCTTTGGCTTTGTAGATGAGAGTTCGTTGGGTCTCGATAGTGAAAACAATACTGAAACACTGGGCTAGATCAATATAGCTAAACACTTGCTCCATATCAAGGAAAATGAGGAAAGAGAGTTGGATGAAATATCACAGACAACCCAGACAGATATAGTTTAAGTAGACAGATGGATAATAAAACCAAGTGTACTTTTATGTTCTATTAGTGCCGAAGACAGACAAGTAGAAAGAAAGTTGCCACAATTAGTGAAGGATTGTTACACTTTTGAGGAAAATAATCAAGCAGAACCTTCCAGGGTGATAGCCCAGTTGGTGGAGAAGTGCATCACTTGCACACAACAGGCGAAGGGGTAGTCTTCAGGTACCAAATAAAGACATATGTCTTCATTATCTATTTTTAGAACCTGAAGTTTAAAGAAAGGAAGGTGATCCATCCGCCCGGAAGAGGACAAAGGCAAAGAATTGGAATGCTTAAATCTCCTTTTTGTAACCAAAAAATTGCTGTGACGATTGAAATCTTAGGATGAAAAAGTTGTATAAATATGTAATTAGAAGAAAGAAAAGTGGCTGGACCTTTTTGGTTGATTGTAATAAAGACTCTCTCCTTTTTGAAATTTAATACAAAGCAATCCGAAGACTCCTGATTCTGTCAAGACTGTGTTATGAGTTTGTTTCCTCTGTGATTTCATATTCAATTTCATTTTGCATATATATATCTGATGAATTATTTTACTACAATTTAGTAAAACCTCTACTGTGGTGATCAATTTTTAGTTGTCTATTTCATTTACAGTTTTTCCTCTGTATCGGATATTAGTAGGTACAAGACCTGTGAACCCTTTAGATTGTCATATTTTATGCTTCGTCAAATTTTTCCTTATATTATTTTCTTCTTCTGTTTACAGGGAGAGATTCTCCCTTGATAGGAGCCTCACGTTATAGAAAACTTAATGTTTTTCTCACATTTCACACACCATTGATTTAAAATATAACTCAATTACGGGAAAAGGCCTTTGGTTTTCATTTTATCTTTAATTTTGGATTCAAAGTTCTCTTTTATAAGATCAAATTGATACATCATCAAAAACCTAGAACTCTCTTTTAATTTTTTTTGTTCCTCTATGACTGTCCCCATTGTAAGACAACCTAATATTGAACCCGACTTATCTGACCAAACCCATATCGCTTTAAACCTTTTCGATACTATACTTAAAACAACCACCACCTGGGTAGAACTTGAACGTTCATGGGCTGCAATTGAACGAGATATAAACATTCAGGAATAGTTGGAAGTGAGACAATGACAACTTGGAAAGAAACCTTAGCTTCCATTCCTGAAGGTTGACTCTTCTCCCTTTTTAACCTTTACTCACTTTCGGATGCCTAGACACTGTACTTTTTGAGCCTTAAGTACAGACTCTGGAACAACACCCCCAAGCATGGTAGATTCTGTATCAATGAGAAAAATGTGGGAATAATCGGGTTTACTCTTTAGTGGGAGAGTAGGATCGACCGATGATGGGATCAGATTGATCACTTGAATTGCATTCTCCAAGGGGAGAATGAGATCAATGGGTGGAAACATATCGACCGCTTGGGTTGCACTCTCTAACGGGAGAGTAGGATCGACTGAAGATGGGATCGGATCAACCACTTTGTCAACTTATTCAACTAAGGATGTGACTAGATTGACCACATGATTAACTGGACTGACCGATGAAGGGACCATATTGATCATTCCATCGACTACGAGTGGGTCCAGAGTAATCTTTTGATAAGCAACTGGAAGGTGAGTTTGTGAAACAATCATGTCTTCCAGTAATTTTGAGGCTTCGTCCATACGAGGGAAAATGTGAGTTTGATGACTCCCTCTACATAACATACACGGGAACTTGACTCTACTTTTCTTCTTCCCAACGGTATCTTGACTAGTTGATGGGAGGTCATCAACATGGTGATCAGAGGCTGACGACATGGGTTGGAGAGGGTGTGTAGACCATGCTTCTATAACCTTGGATAGACCAGGGGAATCCTTAAGAAGATGGATACCCTTGTTACACGTCAAAATTGCTCAGCTGGATAAGTGTCGCATTGTCCCTCTCAATTGTCGTAAGTGTCGCATCAACTTTCGCAAGTATCACAAGTTGGTCACTAGTGTCGCAAAGGATGTTCATACATACTGTCATGATAACGACACTAAGGAGACACTTATAACATCTCACATGACTGATTTGAAGGAGGAGAACTAATCTACTGAAGTCAAACAACCTTTTTCCATCTGAAAGCACCCAAAAAACTGAGTTTTGGAGAGGAGCGCTCCCCCTTACACTATCTCGGAGTGCCGATGCTCCCCAATACACTGTCAGGGAGCGTTATAACGGTCCCCTGGCCCTTTTAGGGGAGAGCTATAGATTTTGAGAGCGCTGGCGCCCCTTAAAGCCTACTAGGGAGCGCTACAGCGCTCTGATGGCCCTTTTGAGGGAGCACTACCTATTCTTGGTGGTTGTTAAACTGTTGAGATGAATGGGGGAAGCATCTTTTCATTCTTGGAAGGTAGTTGGATTCGAATCCCTAGTCCAACCATGATCCTAGGGAAGATCCTCAACCGAAGGAGGAAAATCCTCACCTTCCCCAAGGATATCTCAAGATTGTTGAGCCTCTCCAAGGCTATATAAGCAAGCTTTCTAATGGTGAAATAGGATTGCAAAATAGAGAATGACACCAAACTTATGATCTCATAATGGAGCTGATTGGAATGGGGGAAGAAATGAACATATGAAACTTATGATCTTGGAGGAAACTGACAGTCAGCCAAAGAGAAGTGATTAGTGAAGCTGCTGCCATCCAAGTTGTGGATCTTTCAGGCAAGGGTTGGACACAGAGGACTTGACGAAGCTGTCGCATTCACATCTACGATTGTAAGTAATGTTGTCGTTATTCTCATTAATATGACATGCTTGGCCTGTTTCTTTCTAGTTTGTGTTTAATGTTACATGAACTTATCATTTACCGATAGATCTGTTTTCAAGCTAATGTCAATAGAGTAGGAAGTGGTCGTATCTTGTTTTTTCCACAGACCTCAGCGAGGAGAAAAAGGATTAGAGCGCAACTCGGAGCGTGTAGGGACAAACGTCGATAAAAAGGTACTTCCGTTATCCTCCCTTCTCATGCATTAGGTTTAGATAGATTTGAAAGGAAGTTAGTGTCCACGTTAAGCATTTTTCTGTCTAGGGTTAAGGTCAAGCCTTAGAGGTGATCTACCTGTCCGCAGGGAGATTTTCCTACAACAACCCTTACAAATCCTGCAAGGGTACTTGGGCTTATGGGTTGTTTGGGTGATCTTGGAATCATCAACACTCCTGACATGATTATCGGTAATTGGTTTCTTTCCAACATGTTTGGCAGTGGTTGGAAGTTTGGACCCTTGCTTATTTTTATTTTTCTTATTCTTCCTTTTCTTATTCTTCTTATCCATCAGGTTACTAGCTTCATATCTTTCACTCGACGAAGAAGATGAAATAGAAGAAGAACTTGCAAGTGAAGAAAGTGAAGAATATATTACTGGTTAAGAAGGTGAATGATCAACATGAGGTTGATTTTCTTGGGGGGAAGTGCTTACAACCGAAGCACTAGCTGCATTTGGGACTACCTGAGTGGAAAAAAACCATACCGGTAATCTAATTGTGAGACCTGGAAGGCTCAAAATAGCGATGTAAGGAGGACCAACATTTATGTAAGAAGGAAAAACAAAGGATTCCCTTGGCAAAGGGGTTCCTTCGTTGGTCGTTCTGGGAACAAATGCCATAAAGGAAAAAACAAAACACGTTAAAAATCTAGTAAGCAAGCAAGAAAACAAAACCTTCTTACAATGAACACACTAGTTGGTGATGAAATCCAACGTTGCGAGAACAATATGAGAAAGGGTTGATATAGAGCGGGTGGAAAAGTTACATTGATGACATGATTAATGGACTTATGCCTTGGTGTAAGCGCCCACACATAAACGTGGGTATACCCTCCAAGGAGCCTGAGTGAGTTTGGCCAACGTCGATTCCAGGTACCATGAAGACTTTCCCCTCCACATTCACCTCTTGTAAAGACCCTAAAGAGATAAGATACTAAATTTACCAATTACAACAATGATTCCTAGGGAAACAGTCGATAGTCTGATCCACGTGCAAAGGCAGGGTATATAGCCTGAAATAAACTCGAAAGGCTCCCACACATAATCGTGGGTATACCCTCAAGTGACCCCCAATAATACGTGCAATCTATACACTAATACCAACAAAGCATGGTGAGTAACTTTGTCGGTCCTAATGCGACCTCATGATTGAACCTTGTGTTAGAAGGGCTTCCCAGGAAAAAATGTAACAAGTGGATTTTACCGCTCCCTAACTCAAGATTCTATGTTTGTTTACATATTTGGAAAGTTATCTTTCACACCTATTCCAAATCCCTACAACTAATCTAATGTAGGTTTGCTACTGGAAAATATAAAAATGTCTAATCAATTTTTATAAGCATTTTATTTTAAGGTTGTTGTTACTCAAGAGGAAAATGGCATGGACTAAATGATGTTTTGACCGACTCCAAACAATGCAAAGAAATGAGAATAAAAATTTTCACTTCGATGAAAGTTATATTACGAGAAGGAGGAAACATTTATCATTCCCAGATGCACAATGTCCCAAAATTTTATTAAACTCATCAATACCAAGAACTTCAAGAAATGAGACAAAGAGACTGTACACCAATACACAATTCTTTGCCCCCCCTAGACCATGAGGGGGATTTGTTTTTAATAATTATAGACCAAAAATGCCAAAAACCATGCAATTTTGCTACTTCGAATGCAAAGGTGCCCCCAATATAATGCAAAACAAGAAATACAAATTTTTGTTTCAAAGATAGCTAAAATCAAATTCAAAGTTGTCAATCAGATTGAAATTAGACCAGACAATTCACCCCAAAACCATATCTAATATATGGGCAAGGAAAACCATCAAAAATCAATTGTTTTCACAATCGTTGCAGGCTGTAGACTAACACAACACGACGTCCTTGATCGTCACAGGCTAGAGAAAAAATACGGTGCAACGACGCTGCACTGTGTCAAAAGGTAGGGTGCATCAATCCCATATTTTCGCACTATCCCTCAAAGAAGGGCGCGACGATCAAAGGAAAAATGGAAAAAATAAAAAGCATGAAGGTTTTCCAGTGAAATTTAACAGTCATAGAATCAAGATGGATCTCCCAGTGACTTAGAAAATAGAACCCAAGCAATCAAAGAAAGAAATCAAGACAAACTACAAAAACAATTTGTTCCCTAGTATGGTCACGAATTTTGTTATCCGATTAATCAGTAAATGTGAACATAAACAGATCTCCCTATATCCACCTAGATCTAGAACAAAATAGAACAGAACATGATGCTTTCCCTAAGCTCTAACCATCGAGTTTACTAGTTAACAAGAGATATACGACATACCATTTAAATGTCGCTTCCTCTTTCCATTTCCATCGTAGCTCCGTTCCAATGCTCTAATGAAATTGAACCTACAAAGGAACATAATCCAACCAAAGTGAAAGAAATATAATATTCTCAACAAGAACCTATGTATGTGATCAAGGAATCATACAATAAAACACGACTAGTTTTATGGGAAATAAACATATTGTTGTATCATATTAAAATGAAAGTGGAGATTACAAACAAATCCTTGATGTTTTAAGTTCCCTTCGAATAGTCCCTTGCTTCCCACACACTTTTGATTCACAGATTCTGTGACTATAGATCTGAAAGTCACTCACAATCTATCTTGACAAAGAAAAGCTCAATGCCACTCTAACCAAGCTAACAATCTCAAGCCAAATTTCCAATCCAACCAAGACAACTTTCTCCAGTAGAGATCCTCTTCTTTTATAAGATGAAGAGGATAAGGTGAGGAGGTTAGGATGATCCCAGTAAATCAGAAAAGCGAGTAAGATCCAAAATGATCGGAGGCCACCTCACCATAGAAGCTTCTCCTTATAGAAACATCAAGAAGATGCTCATTTTTCCCATGTACGAATATCGTCCCACCCTTAGAACTGATCAGAGAGCGATGATTTCATAAGCTAGGTTTAGTACAACATGCGACGAACTAGGATCATCGCACCCCTAGAAATGGACAGGGTGCAATGATCCTCCTTACTAGGGTTTTTACAAAGGAAAATATGACTTCATCTCTTAGGTAAAGTTATTCTTCTTTATTTCCTCAGGAATTCAGGCCACTAATTCCTCTAAAGACATCATATAGGTTTACATCATTAACGCTCATAGGGATGATGAAAATAATGTGTAAGAGTAGAGGCCATGGATGTGGCGGTGCCCTTCTGCTTACTGTGAGTACGGATCACATAGAAGATGAACTTCCTATTCTGTGAGATGACCTTACTACATTGCTTAGCATAGATTAAAGAAATAACAGTAGGTGGCACTACCTCTGCTATCCTGTACAATTGTCTACCCAAAGTAATAATAACACTGTGGGGTCCAGACTCATACACAACATGACACTTCCACAAATATGGTTGTCCTAAAATAACATCACAAACTTCAAGGGGAGAAATATCACATAGTACCTCATCTTTGAAAGGCTTGATTCCATAGGGAAGATGACATTGTTGGCTGACATGAAGATCTCTTCTTTGGAAAATCCATCTGATGGTGCATGGCTACGGGTGCGGTGTCGTTGGAAATTTTTTCTTTTTATATTTTTCCACCAACATTAGACTAGAATTAGCACTTTGGATTAGGATGTGAGTATCACTCTCGAAATAATTCGAAACAAACTTATCATCTTGTGATAGGGAGATTAAATCCAATTTTAATATAAGCATAGCTGGGATCCCCCTCTCACACAGGGGTTACGCATGAGGTTGTGTTCGGGAGAGCAACAAAGATTATCTCTCCAAAGTTTAACCATTCATAGTAGTAAGATCGTATTTTGGAGGTTCTTCTTGCGGTCCAATTATCTTCATTTGGTCTCGGTGTTTCGTGAATTCTGAATTCGTTCGGGGTCCTCTGGATTTCTACCAGTTCACTTGTCCTCATTTCTCTTGAAGGATTTCAGACTTGTTATGATGCCCATACATTCAGATTGGATTGTCGACTGTACCCTCCTAGAGGCTGACTGCGAGTTGGTGTCCTTAGTAGCCATAATATTTAGGGTCCTCACACAAGGTGACGGTGAAGGGAAGTCTTCATTATACATGGGACAAGCGTTGGTCAAACTCACTCGGGCTCCTTGGAGGGTCAATCCACGATTATTATGTGAAATCTTGAACCAAGGCATAAGTCTGTTAAGTAGGTCACCAATGTAACTTTTCCACCTGTTTTGATCAGGGATCTTTTTGTTAGGTGACTTATCAAAGAATTTTATAAAATGAGCATAAACTAAAGTACACCATAAAGAAGGAAAAAATCAAAAGGAAAGAGACATAAGCATGCAATATGAACACAAAGAAATTGATAATGGAGTTCGTCCCTGGTGGACTACGTCTTCGGGTCCTGCTCTCAAATGGGTAGGTCTTTTTATTAACTCCAGAAAAGAATTGGGTAAATTACATAAGTATACCTCATTCTGGAGTTAAGATACCGAATCTTTGCTCAGATAAGAAAACTAACATCACCACTGTGTTCATGGTGTCGAATTACCTAATAATGACTGTCCCCACACCTCAATCCGAGTCTAGAATTTTCAGGCCCAAGAGACACCCTACCTCAGTTTACGTTCCCTGACTCTACAATAAATAACCAGTAAAACATCGAAATATGTGCCCTATCTTGAAATCTATGCCAAAATCCATATGGGCACGCTCTTGGTTTTCCTCTGTCTCTTATGTCTCGTACACTAGTGGAAAGCCCTCTTCTTATAAAGATTTTGGGCAGTTATGTAATACTGAGTTAGTTGGCGTAGTGGTTAGGGAATATATTTGAAGCGCTTAGTTGGCATAGGTCTCGTGATCGAATCCCACAGACTCCCCTTTTTAGCTCCTTTTTACAATGAATTTGGCACGTTGCTAAACTGGCGGAGACTCTATCTTTGGCGGGTGGTCTTTTAATTGGCGGGAATGACACAAAAATAGCAGAGATATTGGGGAACAATTTGGTGGTTGGCTAATTTGGCAGACCTGTGGAATATACTACCAGTCTGGAGGAACCGCCGCCAGATTTGGCGATATAATTAATATATATATATTTTTAATTTTTGGTCATGAGCCCTCCTTGGGCATTTTAGGGGTGCCACATGGTGTCATCTGATTGGGCCATGTGGTAGCCATTGATTGACCCACCTGGATGCTGATGTCACCTCCACATCACCTTTGTATGGGACACATGGAGCATTCTAGGTGGTGCCATGTGGCATCACCTGGGGTGCCATGTGGCATGTTTTTATCGTTCCACAGAGAGCCGTGAAAAGCCTATTGGCGGGTGACACGTGGCAACCTCTAGTGCTGCCACATGGCATGCTGAGGTCATCATGACATGTGTCACTCTCTATCCTTGCCACATACACTTTGCAGATGATGACATCATCCATACTGATGCTGACGTCAGCAGTTCAGATGCCGACTCATCCCTGCTGACTACGCTGGGTTGACCAAAACTTTGATCGCAAATATGTTTCGATCCGTAAATCCGTTTGACAAGCCGTTTGCGCCATTATAAATATTACGACGTTATCTTCATGACCATGCCATTTTCATTGAGTTTTGAGAACTTTGAAGTTTTTCCCTTTCTCTGTCTACTGAAGCCATTTTGAGCATCCTAAGTTTCCTCTGCGCGTTCTGAGTTGTTATTATCCTTCTATGGATCCTTTTTGGATCATGCCTTCCCACTGAGATATTTTTGGACCACCAAAAGCTTTCATCAATCAATAGGTAAGTGAGGGAAGAGTCCCCTCACTTTGTCCTTCTCAATCCACTTTTCCTTGCTTGGATGTGTTCCCTTTAAGCCTACTCGAAGATAATCAACATCACCCCTACATGAATTCCTTGTCCTTCTGTCAAGGATGATATCTTCCTGTAACTCATCCAAGTAATCAGGTGAAAACTCATCAACTAAAGGTATTGAAACTTCCTCATCTCGATCCATGACCATGGGAGGCTAAAAAAGTTTCAAGTTCTCGACGTTCACAACAGAGTAAATCTGCATATACGGTGGAATATCTAAATGAAAATCATTATTGTTTCTTTTATCCAAGATAGTGAAGGGTCCATATCATGTAGGATTGAGTTTCTTGCCTTCACCCTTCAATTGTTCCTCATTGATATGAAGCCATACCCAGTCTCCAACCTGGAGCTGATGATCAACCCCATGATTGTCATGCCGAGATTTATACTGTTCTTGACTCTTCTCCACCTATTCCCTGACTTCCTGGTGTATATGTTGTATCCTCTAGATGAACTTGTGGGCTCTGTCCTCTGTTCGTTCTTCATCCACATTGACATCTCTCCCATACATTAAGTCCAAAGAAACCTTTGGTAGGTACTCGAAACATGTCTCAAAAGATGAACTCTGAGTGGATGAATGTAAATATAGGTTATAAACATGTTGTACATGGGGTATCTGTTCATCCCATAACTTAGGATACTTGCTGCAGTAGCCTCGAAGAAAAAGTACCATTGTTATGTTTACAATGTTTGTCTGTTTGTCAGTCTGTGGATGAAAAACAATGCTCCTTTTCAATTTAGTGTCCATCATTCTCCACAATATAGTCCAAAAATCCCCAAGGAATCGAGTATCTCGATCCAAGACAATGGATGTGGGTAACCCAAATTGAACCCAAACATACTAAAAGAAGAGATTAACAATCTTCTCAACAATGATATGCTTTTTACATGGCATCAAGATACACATCTTGCTGAACCTATCCACTATGGAAAACAAATAATCATGACCCCCTTTGGTCATTGGTAAACCCCCTAAAAAATCCATGGAAATGCTTTCCCATGGATGGTATGGAACAAGAAGTGGTGAGTATAGCCCCAATTTTCTATTAGTGGGCTTACAAGTAGAACACATCACACACCACTTTACATATTTAGTTACAATTTCTTTCATTTGAGACCAATAAAAAACCTCTGCAAATGAGCCATAGTTTTTCCTACCCCAAAATGTCGAGACACAAGAGAAGTATGAGCTTCTCATATTACATGGACTCGTTCACTTGTAGGAATACATTGCTTCCCAATATGATAGAGTAATTTCCCTGCAGACAATAGTTCTCTACCTGTGCACCATGGGTTAGCTTCTCATATACTTCTTTAAAATCTTCATCGATGACATATTTCTCTATGTAGCTATCATGAGATAAATAAGTATTCTTAAAAATAATAGAAGAAGCAATAGGAGTTCTAGAAAGAATATCAACTACCTTGTTACTTGTACCCTTCTTGTACTTGATTACCAAATGAAATTGTTGTATAAAACACATCCATCTGTAGTGCTGATATTGTTGTATTTTGGTATGTTCTTGAAGATATTGTAAGGGCTGGTGATCTATATGTATAATTGTTTCCTTCCCTAACAAGTAGTGCTTCCATTTATTTACGCTTTGAACTAATGCATACAACTCTTTATCATATGTAGGATAGTTAACAACAACTTGGTTAAAAGTATCAGAGTGGTAACAGATAGGCTTACGATATTGCATCAATACTGCACCCATGGCGTATCCACTGACATATGTCTTGATCTCAAAAGGCTTTTGAAGATTTGGTAGTGCTAATAATGGTGCGGTAATGATCTTCTCCTTCAAAGTGTCAAAAGCTTTATGTTTCTTTTCTTCCCACTAAAAAGTGTTCTTCACACTGGTTAAGGCATGCAAAGGAGTTGCTATAAAGGAGAAGTTGGGAATGAATCTCCTCCAATACTAGACTTCACCCAAGAAGCTTCTAATCCCGGTCACACTTTTTGGCTCAGGCCAATTTACAATTACTTCAATTTTGGAAGGATCAATCTTTAATTGTCCTCCTCCTACAATATGACCTAAGCACATAAGTGCAATCTTGCCAAATTCACATTTATAAATTTTTACATACAACTTTTCCCTTTGCAAAGTATCCAATACTTGCTTTACATGCCTTACATGTTCATCCCAAGTCCTGCTAAAAGAAAGAATGTCATCTAAATACACAATCACAAATTCATCTAGGAAAGTCCTGAATACCTCATTCATCACATGCATGAAAGTTGTCGGAGCATTGCAAAGCCCAAACGATATAATTAACCACTCAAACAATCCTTGTTTGGTTTTAAAGGAAGTCTTCCATGTATCATGTTCTGCGATCCTAATTTGATGATATCCACTACGCAAATCCAAGTTAGTGAAATAAACAACATTATTCAACTGATCAAGTAAATCATCTATATGAGGAAGAGGGTATCGATTTTTCATCATGATTTTAAAGGAAGTCTTCCATGCAACAAGGAGGTATAATGACCATTCCTTGGTAATTTCCTCCAGGTCATCTTCTTTCATCTTGTAATATGACTGGAGTTGTTGTTTGTGATTGTCTGCGTGCACTGTGATGTAGGTGAAGTGATGATCTACACTGAATTTCATCAAAGTTCGAAACCTATGAAGAGTGTTGGGTGTATTGCGCGGTGTAGACTGAATGGAATTCCTCAACTGAGTGTAGTACACATGGAAGATGACATTGGACTGCCACTATTTGTTTATGTCACTAGAGTACCACAGCGTACAAAACTTCTCGGCCAGGGATTCAAAGGGTTTGATCTTCGGAAACATGGCTCCCTCAGGAAATTCCCACGTGATGAAGGCGATGATTATGAGAAACCATATAAATTGTAACTCATGCCCTTGGTCCTACGTTTGTCTATAGTCAAGCTCTAGCTGATTTATAAGGTATTTCTCCCAGTTCATTTGTAGTCCCTCCGCGACTTCCCTGCGAGGTCAACTACAAATCTGGTCACCTGTGTAGGTCTGTTTTTTTAGAATAACTTGCCTGCGACTAGCTGGAAACCAAAACATAATATTGAATTCTCAATGGAGGCTACCTTTTAACATCACGTGCCTTTCTCTAGATCTCCATATGTGTCTTTTATTTGTTGAGCGAGAGCATGATCTACGGTTTTTCCAGGGTAAAATTCCTGCAGGTCAGGGCCCTGCATGCTTAGCCCAGTGATCTGATTGATCAGAATCAGATCCACGGTGATGCGCCGGTCCAACCAAAGGTATCCTCCATGGTAACAGAGCAGCAAGAGTCGAACACAAGAATTTAGTTCCTGATGCCTCCCAAAATGTGGAATCTTCATTACGTTGAGGAGGGTTGGCTGCGCAAGGTTATGGGTTCATTGTTGCGGTACAATATTGGGGTTCTTTCCTTTTGTAATAGTCAAATACTTGTGCGGGTCTAGCATACTGTATACCTTGTGATCTCCAAGGTTACAATCATTGAATTTCAACGTGGTGAGATTCTCCTGGTAAGCATGAACTATGCACACCCCTTTCGGGATGTACGTAGTGACTGCATCATAATCAAAGTTTCTGGGTATAGAGTCTCGATTCACTGGTCCGCTTAGTGGTGGGATATATTAAGGAAAGATGCTTTGGATCATCTTCACAGTGGCGAAGTCATTTCTGAGCTTAGATCGTCTTTCCGAAGGCAATCGGGATGGTCTTGCTTGAGCAGTGGAGGGGGAAGTTGCCAGTACGCCTGAGGACGATGCCTATACACCTGTAGACATTCTGCATTCTAACATGACTCTCCCAACCATTAAATCAATTAGAACTTTTTCAACAACTTTCTCAGCAGCGCTGAGCTCGTTCGACATACAAACTTGGGTTAGCTGGCTCGAGTGCAAAAGGAATTCAGAGATGACATCGAATAGTAAGGAAATGATCTTAGGGTAAGTAAATCTCAGGGTTCATGCTCAGATTATTAGTTAGCAAAAATTATTCTCGGTGCATGGCATGACAAGTTAATAAAGCAATCTCAGAAACAATTTTCTTGCAATGGACATGGGGCCTTCATTAACTCTGTTCTATCCGTTTTGGTGCTATCCAATGGTCTAGTGGTAACCCATAACTTGTTTTCGATCCGTTTGGAGTGGCGGTCGAATGGGTACATCGGTTCCAACGGCTATATTGCTTCGTCATGGCGAAGTACTCCATGTCATTGTTCTGATATCTCGACGAAGCTCCAATTCTGTAATTCTTCTTGCTGCGAAGTATCCTATAGAACCTCTTGTAACCTTACAGTATTAGCCCTTTCCTTTCTTAACTTCCTAGCCTTATTTCTAGTGAGTTTCGTCTCAGTAATTATTTTACCATTCTGATGTTTATCTTATGTGGTCTTAGTTACTTCGCGCTATGGAAAATCTTTCTTAGGGTTTCTTGATAATACTTCTTCTGTATCAAAAATAGGTAACTCAATATTTTGTAGATCCTCAAGTGTTCAGTTAGCTTCGACATAGGAGGTACTAATATTAAATATCTGTGATCTTCTCTTTTGTTCTTTAATCAAGTGCACGATCCATCTGGTCATAAAGTGTTTTAACTCTTGCTTCTTTTGTTCCAAAAAATTCTTTTCTTCTCTTCGTCTGGCCTGTTCTCTATCAATCCAGGGTTTTCCTATGAGAATGGTAAATGGGGCGTCATCTTCAACAAATTTAATGATCTCAAAGTCTTCCTCTGTCAAAGTTTTGTTGGCAATCATGGGTATCCGGGCGAGCCTTCCACATAGGTTTACTAGTTTTCCTCTGAAGAAACTTGTTCCTCCTAGGGAAGGGATCATGGCAGGCTTTCCTATAGATTCCCAAGATCTTTATGGCATAATTTTCACTTGTGCTTCTTCATCAATAGTACAGTCAATGCCAAAGTCCCCTATTCTTGCTTCGATTTGCTCCTTTTCTTTGAAGATCTATGATAGCCTAACATGTCGGTGGTCATTTAAGGTATCTTTCATCTGTAGCAATATCATTTTTTATTCTTTATGGGTTTCTGCTATAATCTTGGTCTCTTGATCTCCCTCAGGGTTTGCTTGTTCCATATTTAGCTTCTCAAGCCTCGCAATGATTCTAGGGAAATCCAATACTTCATGGTCCATAGCCTTACAACAGAGGCAACTAGGTCTTCTCCTAGGGCATTCTTTAGCAAGATGTCCTGGTCCTCTGCAACTATAATAGAGGGTTAATCCTCTCATCTGTTTAGATGTTCCCCAACTCCTTCTATAATTCGCACCAAGATCATGGTGGTTAGCCTACAATTTTTTTTTTCTAGGATCCTACATCCACTTGTTAGTCCAGACATTCTTTCGATGTATAAGTATAACATATCTATTACTATACTTATTAGATCTATTCATATCAAACTTTCTTTCATCTATTAATGCCCTAGTTTTGAAGCTAGGACAAAATCTATCAAACATACCTAGATCCATGTTTTAGAAACTAAATATTTCACTTATCTTACTTCTGCAAAGCACAGAGCTTCCAGATCTAAGACTTTTAACTATTCTTACCTTTATCAAGGCATAGAGCTTACAGATCTTACCTTTTTCTTCACAGATTTAACTTCTTTTCTTCAGATCTGACCTCTCTTTCTTCAGATCTAACCTCTTTTCTTGGCACAAAGATTCACAGGTTAAACAGAACACTATGCATTAGGGCAATAGATCTACGCATAGAGCTTATTTCATGCAAAGATTATTCTTCTTCAGTTCCCGGCAATCACAATTCCAGGTCCCGACAATGAAACCATTTGTTGGCACAGGGGCAGACCCAGGGTTCAATGCTCAAGAGTGCACCAAAAAATCCCTAACTACCGAACCTTTTGGCAACACTTGCGAAGTAGATGAAGTCTCACCCGAGGTAGAGGCAGGGGTGGTTGCAAGACTCACGTGTCTACAACCTTAGCTGGGACACAGATTTGTGATTATCTTTTTTACAACGCACTTAGCATCAGTTATTCCTTAACATACATTCATTAATATACTTCACAGAAGGCACAAAGAATTTCAGTGAATACTTATACTAGGAATGATTCAATACTTATCCACAAAAATATAGGTTAGATTCAACAGATAGAGCACTAAGATGTTCATTCATTCATCAACAACACAGAGCATAACTAGATCTACTTAATCACATCAAGCACTTAGCCAAGAAAGAGATAAATACATAAGAGTGAAGCACAAAACACTATACACATAGTTACTGTGGTTCACCCCCACCCTGGGGCTACGTCCAGAAAGTCTTCTTTATATTATCTTGGTCAATCGGTTACAACACAGAGCTCTAATGACCCTTACTTGGAACAGGGTAGAAGATCTATGCAGCTCGCTATATCCTTCTTCCTTGCTCTTCAACATCAGACTATAACAACCTGCACTTAACTCTTCGATCTCATGCACAGAGCACTCTAAGATACATCCAATCACACAAATCCAATTACTAGCACTAAGATTTCATTCATACATCACATAGATGTACTACATTACTATCTCCTCCTTATATTACTATCTACAATGCCTATTTATAGATTACAAAATGGGCCTAGACATGGGTAAACCCACGGGCCGACATCCCTTTCCTGTTACATCAACCCAAAACCCTAAAATGGACCCCAAAATAGGTCTTTCTTCCTTATTTTCTACTTCATGTTGCGCTCCTTTCTTAGCAAGTTGTTGCAGTCCCAAAAGTGGTCAAGTATGACCAAGTACTCTTCAAAACTTGGTCAAGGGCCAATAGGCTCCCAACACTCACCCGTGACTCATCCTTAGTCACTCAGGTCTGACCAATTTTGCTTCAAATGCCTCAAGCTTGGATCGAGCGGCTTCAATCTGCTGCAGTGAAAAAACCTCTTGTTCAGTAAATTCCTGGATTACTGTGTCATTGAACGATCCTTCCAGGTGTTGTTTTGCAGTGATGACACCCTGTTTGAGTTCAACTCCCTGGCTTTCTAGTTCGGTGAATAGTTGGCATGTCTTCTCTTGGAGTGGTTGTATTCGTTGAGAGATGTCCATTACTTTACTTTGTAGCATGTGTACTTGTTGTTGGCCTATGCGTTTCTCTGCGAACCTCTTTATTCTTTCGACCGGGGTCATGGAATTCAGCTGTGCTTGTAGCACATCTGCATGTTTCTTTGCTTCATGGATTTGTGCCTCCAATGTCTGCAATTCTGGATTCTTTGCGAGGGTTTCATAGGTCTGGGCGCTTCTGGTGCTTAGTTGCCTACATTCCAAAGCCAAATTTTTTAATCGGTCGACTGCACTTCAAGTAGTGGCCTCTTATAGATCTCTTATCTCTTAGGGTGTCTCAGGGACGGTGAGGAGCTCTAGATCTGTGATGCGTTGTTGAAGTTGTTGGATTACTGCTTCCAGTTGGGTCACCTGTTGTGGAAGACGATCTTCCATCTTCACTTCTATGATCGTCATAGAGCATAGTGCCTTTTGAACTCTTTCTTGTGTTTCAATTTGCTCTTCTAGCAAATGGTCCTTTTTCTACTGTAACTAGGATTTTTCCTCCTCCCATTTCTCTTGTAAGTCAAGCTGCTCCTGTTCTACCTTTTTCTGTTTCTCTTCATGTGCACTTTGTGCTTGCGCCAAAGCCTAGGTGGCTTTCGCTATGTATTCTTGAGCTCGTAGAAGGAGAGATTCAACTTTCTCGGTGATCTGGCGTAACTTTGTGGGCTCATCGCATGTTCCTGATATTTCCATTATTAATGGCGCCATAGAAATTACTTGGCTGGACTGAAGTGCTCGTTGTGTTTCTTTGAATTCGCCTGTGATCCAGCGGAATAAATCCTCCTGCTTTACTTCTTGCTTTTCCATGAGCTCTAATGAAACATCATTCAGCACGGAAATTAAGAAGTCAAAATCACCCGGGGTAAGCATAGTCTTAAGCGTGGTCTGGGTGGCCTTAGTTTTCTTTCTGGATGAGGGCCTCGGTGGGGTAATCTTCCTTTTCTCTAAGGGATCTATCTCGTCCCTAAGTGGGGTAACCTTTCCTTTTCTCTTTTCAACTTATGTGCTCCCTAGTTCTTCATCATCACCTCCCTTCGCAGGTGAGAGAGAAGCAGTTTTCATGGATGTGCTATGGATATCTTGAACTTCCACATCCTTCTTAGTCTTTCGTGGTCCTGGTGTATCCGACATAGGTTTAGGGCTATCTATGTCGAACATCTCTGCAGGGTCTGTTGCAACAAGGAGGTCTTCTGACCATTCCTTGGTAATCTCCTCCAGGTCATCTTCTGTCATCTTGTAATATGACCGGAGTTATTGTTTGTGCTTGTCTGCGCGCGTTGTGATGTAGGTGAAGTGACGATCTGCATTGAATTTCATCAAAGTTTGAAACCTATGAAGAGTGTTGGGTGTAATGCGCGGTGTAGATTGAATGGAATTCCTCAACTGAGTTTAGTACGAATGGAAGATGACATTGGATTGCCATTATTTGTTCATGCCGCTAGACTACCACAATGTACAAAACTTCGCGGCCAAGGGTTCGAAGGGTTTGATCTCTTGAAATGTGGCTCCCTCGGCCAGTTTCCATGCGATGAAGGTGATGAGTATGAGAAACCAGCTAAATTGGAACTCATACCCTTGGTCTTGCGTTTGTCTATAGTCAAGCTCTAGATAATTTATAAGGTATTTCACCCAGTTCATTTGTAGTCCCTTCGTGACTTCCCTGCGAGGTCAACTACAAATCTGGTCACCTGTGTAGGTCTGTTTTTTCAGAATAAATTGCCTACGATTAGCTAGAAACCAAAGCGTACTACTGCATTCTCAATGGAGGCTACCTTGTAACCTTGTGTTCCTTTCTCTATATCACCATATGTGTCTTTTATTTGTTGAGCGAGAGCATGATCTGTGGTCTTTCCAGGGTAAAATTCCTGCAGATCAGGGCCTTGCATGCTTAGCCCAGTGATCCAATTGATTAGAATTGGATCCACGGTGATTCGTGGGTCCAACCATAGGTATCCTCCTTGGTTGCAGAACATAAAGATTTGAACATAGACATTTACTTTCTGATGCCTCCCAAAATCTGGAATCTTCATTACGTTGAGGAGGGTTGACTATGCAAGGTTATGGGTTCATTGTTGCGGTACAATATTGGGGTTATTTCCTTTTGTAATCGACAAATACTTGTGCGGGGCTAGCATACTGTATACCTTTCGATCTCCAAGGTTACAATCACTCAATTTCAGTGTGGTGAGCTTCTCCTGGTAAGCATGAACCATGCGCACCCCTTTTGGGAGGTATGTAATGACTACATCATAATTGAAGTCTCTGGGTACAGATTCTCGATTCACTAGTCTGCTTAGTGGTGGGATATATTTAGGCAAGATGTTTGGGATCATATTCACAGTGGTGAAGTCATTTTCGAGCTTAGATTGTCTTTCTGAAGGTGGTCGAGATGGTCCTTCTCGAGAAGTGGAGGGGGAAGCTGGCACTATGGCTGAGGATGATGCCTGTACACTTGTAGACATTCTTTGTTCTGACATGACTCTCTCAGCCATTAAATCAATTAGAACTTCTTCAACAATTTTGTTAGAAGCACTGAGCTCATTTGACATACAAACTTGGGTCAGCTAGCTCGGGTGCAAAAGGAATTCAAAGATGACAACGAATAATAAGGCGATGATCTCAGGGTAAGTAAATCTCAGGGTTCACACTCAAATTCTCAGTTAGCAAAAAGTATTCTCGGTGCGTGGCATGACAGGTTAAGTAGGCAATCTCAGCAACGGTCTTCTTGCAATGGACATGGGGCTTTCATTAACTTCGTTCTATCAGTTCTGGTGCTATCCAATGGTCTAGTGGTAACCCATAATTGCTTTTCGATCCGTTCGGAGCAACGGTCGAACATGTATATCGATTTCAATGACTATACTACATCATCATGGTGAAGTACTCCATGTCGTTGTTCTGATATCTCGGCGAAGCTCCAATTCTGCAATTCTTCTTGCTGCGAAGTGTCCTCTAGAACCTCTTGTAACCTTACAGTATTAGCCCTTTTCTTTCTTAACTTCCTATCCTTCTTCCCAGTAAGTTTAATCTCAGTAATGATTTTACCATTTTGATGTTTATCTTCTGTGGTCTTAGTTACTTCGCATTCTGGAAAATGTTTCTTAGGGTTCCTTGATAATACTTCTTCTATATCAAAAATAGGTAACTCGATCTTCTGTGGATCCTCAAGTGTTCTGTTAGCTTCAAAATTGGAGGTACTAATATTAAATATCTGCGATCTTCTCTTTTGTTCTTCAATCAAGTGCACGATCCTTCTGGTCATAAAGCCTTTTAACTCTTGCTTCTTTTGTTTCTTCTCTTTGTCTGGCCTGTTCTCTATCAATTCAGGGTTTTCCTATGAGCATGGTAAACGGGGCGTTGTCTTCAAAAAATTTAATGATCTCAAAGTCTTCCTCTGTCAAAGTCCTATTGACATTCATGGGTATCCGAGCGAGCCTTCCACATAGGTTTACTAGCTTTCCTCTGAAGAAACTTGTTCCTCCTAGGGAAGGGATCATGGAAGGCTTTCCTATAGCTTCCCAAGTTCTTTCTGGCATAATGTTCACTTGTGCTTCTTCATCAAGAGTACATTCAAAGTCAAAGTCCCCTATTCTTGCTTCGATTTTCTCCTTTTCTTTGAAGATCTCTGATAGCCTAACATCTCGATGGTCATTTCAGGTATCTTTCATTTGTAGCAATATCTTTTTTGATTATTTCTAGGTTTCTACTATAATCTTAGTCTCTTGATCTTCCTCAGGGTTTGCTTGTTCCATATTCAAATTCTCAAGCCTAGAAATCATTCTAGGGAAATCCAATACTTCATGGTCCATAGCCTTACAACAGAGGCAACTAGGTCTTCTCCCAGGGCATACTTTAGCAAGATGTCCTGGTCGTCTACAACTATAACATAGGGTTAATCCTCTCATCGGTTTAGATGTTCCCCAACACTTTCTGTACTGCGCACTAGGATCATGGTGGCTAGCCTGCAAAAACCTTTTTCTGGGATCCTGGATCCAGTTGTTAGTCCAAACATTCTTTCGATGTATAGGTATAACATATCAATCACTATATTTATCAGATCTATTCATATCAAACTTTATTTCATCTATTAATTCCCTAGTTTTGAAGCTAGGACAAAATCTATCAAACATACCTAGATCCATACTTTAGAAAAAAAAATTCACTTATCTTACTTCTGCAGAGCACAAAGCTTCCATATCTAAGACTTTTAACTATTCTTACCTTTATCAAGGCATAGAGCTTACAAATCTTATTTTTTTCTTCACAGATATGACTTCTTTTCTTCAGATTTGACCTTTCTTTCTTTAGATCTGACCTCTTTTCTTGGCACAAAGCTTCACAGGTCAAACAAAACACTGCACACTAGGGCAACAGATCTACGCACAGAGCTTATTTCACGCAAAGTTTCTTCTTCTTCAGTTCCTAGCAATCACAGTTCCAGGTCCCGACAACGAAACTATTTGTTGGCATAGGGGAAGACCTAGGGTTCAACACTCAAGAGTGCACCAAAAAAGCCCTAACTATTGACCCTTTCGGCAACACCTGCAAAGAAGATGAAGTCTCACCCGAGGTAGAGGCAAGGGTGGTTGCAAGACTCATGTGTCTGCAACCTTAGCTGGGACACATATCTATGATTATCTTTCTTACAACGCACTTAGCATCAATTATTCCTTAACATACATTCATTAATATACTTCGCAGAAGGCACACAGAATCACAGTGAATACTTATACTAGGAATGATTCAGTACTTATCCATAGAAATATAGGTTAGATTCAACAGATCAAGCACTAAGCATCTCATATATCAGATCTAATGTTCATTCATTCATGAACAACACATAGCGTAACTAGATCTACTTAATCACATCAAACACTTAGCCAAGAAAGAGATAAATACATAAGAGTGAAGCACAAAACACTATACACACAGTTACTGTGGTTCACCCCCACCCTGGGGCTACATCCACAAAGTCTTCTTTATATTATCTTGGTCAAGCAATTACAGCACATAGCTCTAATGACCCTTACTTTGCACAGGACAAAAGATCTACGTATCTCGCTAGATCCTTCTTCCTTGCTCTTCAACATTAGACTATAACAACCTACACTTAGCTCTTTGATCTCATGCACAGAGCACTCTAAGATACATCTGATCACACAGATCCAATTACTAGCACTAAGATTTCATTCATACATCACATAGATGTACTACATTACTATCTCCTCCTTATCTTACTATCGACATTACCTATTTATAGATTACAAAATGGGCCTAGATGTGGGTAAACCCACGGGCCGAAATCCCTTTCCCGTTACATCAACCGAAAACCCTAAAATGGACCCTAAAATAGGTCTTGCTTCCTTATTTTTTTCTTCACGTTGTGCTCCTTCCTTGGCAAGTTGTCACAGTCCCAAAAGTGGTCAAGTATGACCAAGTACTCTTCAAAACTTGGTCAAGCGCCAACAATAGGTGAAGAAAAATTTACATGAAGCTTTAATAATGGTTTCTTAAAAGAGGCTTTATGTCTAGAATGATGAGAGTGATGACAATACTCAAAGGAAGAATAACTAGAACTTAAAGGTGAAGATGGAGGTTCAGGAGGATCTACTCCAACCCCTTGGTTTACTGAAGCATCATGATCTACATGTGCTTCCTTTTTCTTCCCTTTCTTCTTCATCCTTGTTGGCCCTTGGTTATGGAAGCAAGCGAAGATCAAGGAAGAAAAGGGAAAAACGTGAACTGCATGGAAGACACAATGACTGTTACTGAGTCGAAGTGAGTAAAAGAGAAGAAAAGACAAAATGAAGTAAAGGAAGCAAGACGTTGGATGAGGAGAGAGAGGATGTTAGATCAACAAGGAAGATGGATCGTGGAAAACTCAGTAAGAGGAAAAAGCCACTATTGGATGCTTTGGAGCACCGCATAAGAAGGAAGGAAAGATAGGCTAGCGAAGCCCTGAAAACATGAGTCAAGTTGACCTAGGGTTTTAGACACCTAGGGTTTTGGTATCTAGGGTTTTGACACTTAGGTTTTAGCCTAAAGGTGTCTGAGAACTATTGTAATATATAAATAGAGGTCTAAAGGACCTAGGATGGGTTGGTGTTAGGATTGTTGTTGTTGTCCTTGTTATCGTGTGATCGAGTGAGGATTATTGTGTGAGAGAGAAGTGTTGAGTGTAGAGCCTTCTGGTATTGTAATATCTTCAGCTGGGTGTGAATATCGGTCCTGCATCTAAGTCCACAGGAAGGGGAGAGACCGAGAGAAGAAGAAAGAAGATCTGCTGGATGAGAGCACAAACAAGGATTGTATGCTTCATATTAATATATTATAAAGAACCTTTCTATTGACGTATCCCTAGAGAGAGGGTGAACCACGTATATTTTGTGTTGTGTGTGTGATTGGTGCTCTGTTCTTTGTCATTTGGTATACTGTTACTGCATTACTATGTTAGATCTGATAGCTAAGTTGTGCAGAGTAGATATGATTTGGTAAGTGATATATAAATGGTGTATTTCTCTTGTATTGAATCCACTTGATATCCCCTTGGTTGTAGACATCTCTATCCTGCAACCCCCCCATAGCTACTTCGGGCGAGACTGCATCTTCTTCGCAGGTGTTGCCGAAAAGGCCAGTAGTTAGGGCATTTTGTTGCGCTCTTAGAGTTGAACCCTGGGTCTTCCCCTGTGCCAACAAATAGTTCCATTGCTAGGATAAGAATCTTCTTGAGTGAATTTGAAGGTGGTTTCCATCAAAGACAAAGATTCAGAAGTGGATAGAAGACTAAGAAAAGGACTTTGCTGAAGCCTAGAATAAGAACCCTAATCTTAGTACAGAGGATTGGATGGAGAGATATATCTTTACTGATATACACAAAATTTTCTTTGGAGGAATCCATCAGGAGCTATATGAGTGGCTAGCTAGGTTAGAATATACCCAGTTTGAGATAAGAGCTAGTCCACTTGTGGTTTGGACATTGACGTTGATCAAGAATATCAAGGGAGTTGATAACGTTGTTTCAAGAGAAGTAGATCACTAGTTTGATAGTACTATTGGAGGGTATATCACCAAGTTTTCTTTTGACAGAGTAGATTCATATAGCCAAGCTGAGAGATATTTCTTTAAGGGACCCAAAGGAAATTTTTTACATTTTATGAAGTTGAGGATCAATATTTTATTGCATGAGAAGAACATATTGAAGATATAGTAGTTAGACAGATTCAAAAAGGCTAATGTTCAAGAATTCAAACAACGACAATGACACAAAGGTTGGACATATGTGTAGTGGGAGAGCGTTTAGAGAAGTTCATCTTACAAACTTGTTTAAGCAGAACTATGGGGAAGAGGGTTTCTATAGTGGAGAAGGGGCAGATCTGACAGACGAGGAACATTTAGAATCCGCTAGGATAGAGGAAACTTGCCGAGAAGAGCCAAAAGCTTCAGGAACTGCGCTGATTATCGAAGTAAGTATCGATACTCTTCCTATTGTTTCAGTAGCCTTAAGTAACCAGAGTAACCTAAGTCATCATAGAACTTTCACTAGTAGTCCATGACATACTCAGTCAGGAAACCTAGGAAGATCTATGGCAGATGAGATGAGGTTACCCACCTTTAGAGGAGATGGATCTGAAGACCCTCAACAACACTGGTTTCTTTGCGAAGCTGTGTGGAGTATTAAGAATATCACTGACAAAGCTGTCAAACGAGCTCAGTTCAGTACTACCCTAAGAGATCACGCATTGAGATGGTATATGAAATTTGTCCAAGGAGATACACCTAAACCACTGAATGCTATTAAGACTTCACTAATTGATGAATTCAAGAAACCCAAGTCAGAATCGCAGTGCATTACATAAATGAAAGAAATCAAGTAGAGAATAGATGAACCGGTATGGGAGTTCGATCAGAGATTCAAGATCTTGACAGACCATCTGATTTTTTAAATCCCAGATGAGAAGAACAAGGAATGGTTCATTCCTACCCTATTACCACACATCAGAGTTCCTCTGATGAAATAGAAGATTTCTTTGTAGGCTGAGGCGCAAAATATTTCCATGAAGCTAGAATCATCCCCTATGGGAGAATCCAACTCAAGTATGAGTCAAATCTTGAGTAAGCTAACTAGTTTGTCACTGCAGGTTGAAGATATGACGAAAGACAAAGGAAAACATAAAAGGGAAGAAATTTGGTGTGTTAGATGTAGATCAAAAGGCCATGACAAGGAACATTGTCCCCTATTCCATGAATACTGGGCCTCTGGAGCTTCGAGCCCCTTGAAACAAGTTACTCTACCCTGGTGCGAGGTATGTAGAAATAAACATCTCCCTAGTGAGTGCTACTACATGCAAAAATATGTTCAGACACCCAAAAATTTGTATTGCACGTTCTGTAAGTCTGTGGGACATGATGATAGGGATTGTAGGGATTACAATCTCATGCATGAAAGGTCAAGGGATATATACAATATTCAAGGTGAAGTACGACAAGAAGGAAACACTACGCAGTATAAATCCCCTAGGAGAGGAAACTTCAACCCTCATGGTGGATTCCAAGGAAGAGGAAGAGGAGGAGGTATGGGTCGAGGTCGAGGACAGGTAATCTGTTATAACTACGCATATCCAGGACACTTGGAAAGGGATTGTCAGAACCCTTGTACTGCTTGCATCTATTGCAATTCATTCGAGCATGTTATCAAGGAATGTCCAAAATTGTTGGCTAAAATTCAAGAGAAATGAGGCCCTGAGCAGGACCTGCAGATACAATTGATCAAAACAGAACCTCACGGAGCAGACCCTAGAGTTGTTGTTATCACTCAAGGAGGTGTTGTTACAGGAGAAGACAGAATGACCCGAGGAAAAACTATAGAAGAATCAAGAGTCAGGAAAGCTGTAGAGAAGACACAAAATTTTGATGCAAAGAAAGAAAAACAAATGTTTGAGGAGGCAAGGAATGAATTCAGGGAGATCAAGGTTCTTCATCAAAGACACGACCAGATGTAAGAGAATGTGGAATGCCTCTGGCATTCGATCAGTCTTCTTCACCCAGAGATGAAAAAGAGGAAAGTAAACTTGTCAATTTCTTGTATACATTTATAGAGCTGATTAAAGATGAGAAAGATATACAAGAACTGCAAAATTTGGTGAGACAGTATGAGATAGGTAGGGTAGATTCTTTAATGAATAAATCAATACATCAAATATCCAATAAGAGAAGGAAAAATAAGGAACTAAACCTCAATGCTCAAATTGGAGAATATGATATAGACTATGTGGTCCTCGACTTAGGGTCGGAGGTCATTGTCATGATGAAGCAAACCTGGGAATTGATGGGAAAAAACTAAGTTGATCTATTCCCCTATCAGGATTAGGATGGCTAATCAAAAGGAGGTAAGCCCCATCAGAATATTGGAACATGTCCCTGTGGAAATTGATAGAGTGAGGACGTTTGCAGACTTCGAGGTGATTGAGATAGTTGATGATAGCTGTCCTTACCCTGCGCTGTTAGGAATTGATTGGGCTTTCAATAACTCCACTGTGATTGATTTAAAGAAAATACGAATGTCATTTGAATGAGATGGCCTTAGGGTCATCGTACTGTTAGATCCCGATGAAGGTTAGTGATACACTAAGCCCATCAGAGAAGAATAACGGGCATATGAATTGGAGAACATATGCAAATTAACAACCAGACAACATGATTACATTAATCCCATGGTGGATGGAAATTTGAGCTGGCGAAGTGACAACACATGTTCATGAGATTTAGAAGAAGCACTAGAGAACTGGTAGGAAAAAATGTATGAAGTATCTACAAGGATATGTGATAGATTTACTAGAGAAGTACGTTGGATCGACACAACAATGAGTAACTTACCCACCTTTGATGGTCTGAATCCTTTAGAAACCTTCTTGTCAGACTTTGAAGAAAGTGTACCAACACAACAACGCTTGTTCGCAATGGATGAGGCCTTGAAATCCACACCAGAAAGATGGTGGGGGACACATAAAAACAACATTACATAATGGGTACAATGTCGTACTATGATGACAACGCGGTTCTTAGTGCAAGTAGACTGCTGCGAAGTTAGGTACATAGGTCGAAGCTACTCGAAAGACCATGTGCGAAGTTACGAGGAAGCCTAGAGAAATATTCCTCAAGAGAAGTGGGTGCACAAATTCATAAACACACTGGACACTATCCCTATCAACTGGTACCTCCAAGTAGAACTACGCCTCATCACTACAAATTGGAAAGGTATGACTCAAAAATTTGTCACTACCTTTTTATTTGAAAGACAATATCCTACAGTATATCAAGCATTACAGACTGTAAGACATAAAGTATTTGAAGAGGCACCTAGCCTTCCTTTAGATCAAGAAGAGGATGAATGGACTGCGCCTCTCCTAAAACTACAAGGCTATTACAAAATCAATGTTGATGAAGACGATGATCTGAGGAAGGTGAACATCGAAAAAACAGAAGGCCAGAGATATGTGGAAGGACCATGAGTTGAGCTACCATTTATTGGACAACCTGTCAAGATCAAGAAAGTCAATATTGGGACATAGCAAAGAACGAAGCTTGCAAATGTTGGAGATTATTGGGATGTTTCCACTATTGACAAGATCACCGAGTTACCGCATGAATATAACGACTTGTTTTCGACCAATTTTACTGATATGAAGGGCATTAAAGGGCCTATGGGAGAGATGAGGATCCCTTTGAAACCAGATGCAAGACTAGTCAAACAGAGACCCTACAGATTGAACCCTAAATATAAGGAGAAAGTGAAGATTGAGCTCGACAGAATGCTGGAAGCAAGAATTATAGAACCCGTCGAAGAATCAGAATGGATTAGCCCTATGGTGGTACAAGACAAGAAGATAGGATAGATCTGGATCTGTGTATATCTCATGAAGCTGAATGATGCCTGTTTTCATGACCCCTTCCCTACTCCATTCACTGATGAAGTGTTAGATAATGTAGGAGGTCAGGAAGTATATTATTTTATAGATGGATTTTCAGGATACCATCAGATCTAGATTGCTAAGGAAGATCCCCATAAGACCACCTTTTCCACAGAATGGGGATCCTACCAATATAAAATAATTCTATTTGGATTGAAGAATGCCCCAACCATATTTTCCAGGGTGGTATTCGAAGCATTCAAGGAGTTCCTGCATAAGTTTCTAGAAGCATACTTTGATGATTGGACTGTTTTTAGTTTATTGAAAAATCACATCGAATGTTTAAGGCTAATGTTGGACGAGTGCAAGCAGTTTCAGATTGCCTTAAACCTGAAGAAATGAAAAACTGCTAGCCATTAGAAAGATTGATGACCACTTCGCAGAGATAGTCCAATTACTGTCAACAGGAATGGCACTGAGTGAATATACAATCACCCAGAAGAAACATCTAGTAGTGTGCATTGTAGATTTTTCACTTATAGTGGGACAGCTATACATCTACACTGAGGAGGTGTTTTATGGAGGCAGAAATAGCATTGATCCTCGCCGAAGCTCATGAAGGCATTGCGGAAGGACACTATGCAGGGAAAGCCACCACGTAGAATGTTCTTCAAGCTAGCCTTTGGTGGCCTACCTTACACAGAGACGCTAAGGACTATTACAAAGCCTGCGATGTATGCCAAAGAGTTGGGAAACCATCCAAAAGAGATGAAATGTCGTTAGCACCACAACTAACCCTATAAGAATTTGAGAAATGGGCCATTGACTTTGTGGGACCTATTAACCCATTAGGGAAGCGCACATGAGCAAGGTACATAATTACTGCAACAACGTACTTGACCAGATGGGTTGAAGCAAGAGAAGTTAAGGACTGTACTGCCACTACAGCTGTACGCTTCATATTTGATGACATAATAACCAGGTTTGGATGCCCGAAGATCCTTATGAGCGATCAAGGCACACATTTCATTAATAAAAAAAATTGAATCTTTGACCGAGGAATTTATAGTTCATCATCAGAAGAGCAGGCCTTACCATCCAAAAGCAAATGGGACAGTTGAAGCATTCAACAAGATCTTGGAGACAACACTAATGAAGATTTGCAGTGTCAATAGAGATGACTAGGATTTAAGAGTACCAACATTATTATGGGCCTATAGAACCACTTGCAAGAAGCTAAAAATGCATACCCCCTTTAAATTGGTGTATGGTCTCGAATCCATTGTCCCAATGGAATATTTAGTACCAAGCCTATGAATTGTTGCCTTTACAGATATGGATGACACTATCATTGTTCGAGAGAGGCTTGCATAGTTGGTCGAACTGGAGGAAGACAGATTTATTACATGATTTCATCAGCAGGTCCAGAAAGAAAGAGAGGAGGCCTACCATGACAGACACATCAAGAACAAGGTATTTAAGCAAGGTGATCTAGTACTGGTATACGACAGTAAGTTCATGAAGCATCATGGGAAGTTCAGAATGCATTGGCTTGGGCCATATAAGGTCGCCTATGTTACATAAGGAGGAGCTGCACAGTTGAATAATTTGAATGGAGATTTGTTGTCCCTTGACCAAGTTTTGGGAGTTTCTTAGTCATGTTGACCTAGTTTGGGACTTCGAAATCCTGTCGAAGGAGGAGCACAAGACGAAGCAGAGATCATGGGATCTTGGCCCCCTTTTGGGCCTCTTTTTGGGTTTTTGGGAATAAGTAACGGGAAAGGGATGTCGGTCCATGGGTTTACCTAGTTTTAGGCCTATTTTGTATATATAAATAAATTCCTAGGATAGGAAGAAAAAGGGAGAGACAAATGAAAGGCTAAGTGCTAGACCTAAGTGATGTGAATGTATGCTAAGTGCAAGTAGTAGTGACAGATTGTGAAAGGGTTAGTGCTGTAATGCGAGGAGGAAGGATCTAGCGAGCTATGCATATCTTCTGTCCTATGTAGAGTAATGGTTTGAGGCTCTATGCTATAGCAGATTGACTAAAGGAAATAAAGAAGAAGAGTTGGTGGGCGTAGCCCCAAGAGAAGGGTGAACCACGTAAACACTATGTTATTTTGCTTGGTGCTTGTATGAATGTGTTTATGTCTTCTTTGCTTAGTGCTTTGAGATGATTAGATAAATCTTCTTATGATTAGTGCTAATGATGTATAGAATGTTAGATCTAATGTACATGAATATGCTCAGTTCTTGATCGATTACATCTAACCTATTTACTTGTGCTAAGTTCTTGTATACGGTAGATTAGTGTGGATACTGCAAGGTGCTATTTTATCAACGAAGTAGATAATGATTGCATGTTAAAGAACTGAAGGTTCTAAATGATTTATTAAGGAATACAATCACAAATCTATTTCCCAGCTAAGGTTGTAGACACTTGAGTCCTGCAACCACCCCTGTTTGTACCTTGGGTGAGACTTCATATTCTTTGCAGGCGTTGGTGAAAGGGCATGTAGTTAGGGTTTTGTTGGTGCGTTATTGTAGCGTTGAACCCTGGGTCTTCCCCTGTGCTAACAATTGGCCCTTGACCAAGTTTTGGGGGTTTCTTGGTCATGTTGACCTAGTTTGGGACTTCGATAGCCTGTCGAAGAAGGAGAGCAAGACGAAGCGGAGATCACGGGATCTCGGCCCCCTTTTGGGCCTCTTTTTGGGTTTTTGGGAACATGTAACAGGAAAGGGATGTCGACCCATGGGTTTACCCATGTTTAGGCCTATTTTGTATATATAAATAGATGTCTAGGCTAGGAAGAAAAAGGGAGATACAAATGAAATTATAAGCGCTAGACCTAAGTTATGTGAATGTATGCTAAGTGCAAGTAATAGTGACAAATTGTGAAAGGCTTAGTGCTGTAACGTGAGGAGGAAGGATCCAGCGAGCTGCGTAGATATTATGTCCTATGCGGAGTAAGGGTTTGAGGCTCTGTGCTATAACAGATTGACTGAAGGAAATAAAGAAGAAGAGTTGGTGGATGTAGCCCCAAGAGAGGGGTGAACCACGTAAACACTGTGTTATATTGCTTGGTGCTTGTCTGAATGTGTTTATGTATTCTTTGCTTAGTGCTTTGAGATGATTAAATATATCTTCTTATGCTTAGTGCTTGTAATATACCAGATATAAAAGTATGCAGAACAAAAATAAAATGCTAGAAATGGTAGAATAACAACAATGTAACCAGAACATTCACCACAATAGCATTAAAATGATATAAGAATAACAACAGAAATAACACTTTGAATCTGAAAGCAATGTTCATTGCCTCTTCGAGGGGGAAACCTCATGTTGAGAAGAGATCTATTAAAATAATATCCCAGCTAGGGTTCTCATACCCTCGACTCCTATTTATCAAAAGAAGCATCTAGAGGAAGATCCTTCTAGAAGTGGAAGCTTCTATTAGGTCTTCTTACATCCGACTTATTCTATTTTATTGCAATGCATTATTAATATTGACCTTTATTACATCCGAATATATTGTTCTACCTATGTGTAGGTTAGGACCCTAACATGTCCCCCCCCTTAAAAACAACCTTGTCCTCAAGGATGGAGATGTGGAAATTGTTGCAAAATGGTAGTTGGTTCCCAAGTGGCATCTGTTGGATTTGTATCTTTCCACTGGATTAAAAATTCCTTGATGGTTCTCTGACACAGGTGACGCTCACGCTGGTCCAAAACTACTTGTGGCTATAGCCAAATGGACCCTTCTTCGGCTAACTCGGGAAGGTTGGTTTGAATTTGGCACTTAGTTTCGATCACCTTCTTTAAGCAGGAAACATGAAAAACAGGATGTAGCTTCGAATGACTGGGAAAAGATAAATGATAAGCCACCTATCCCACACGCTTGAGAACTGTATAAAGACCATAAAATTTGGGTGCTAGCTTCTGAAAATGCTTGGCCTTGAGGGAATTCTTCTTGTAAGGTTGCAGGCAAAGAAACACCTGGTCCCCTTCTTCAAATTGACATTCAGAGCGACCTTGATCTGCTTGTTGCTTCATGTGATTCTGTGCCATGACCAAATTATCTTTGAGGGTATGGAGAATAGCCTCTTGAACTGTAAGAGTTTGGTCAATAGCCTGGACCTTCGAGACACCAGGTAAGTATGAGAGAACTGAAGGTGGTTTTTGTCCATATACTGCTTCAAAAGGAGTCATGCGTGTAGTTGTATGGTATGAAGTTTTGTACCACCATTTAGCTAGGGGTAACCATTGAGCCCACTGATTTTTCTTTTCTGAGGAAAAACACCTCAAATATGTTTCCAAATGCTTGTTGACAACTTTTGTTTGACCATCAGTCTGGGGATGATAATTTGTACTGAGATGCAATTGGGTGCCTTGTGGCTTGAATAGTTCTTGCCAAACATTGCTTCTGAAAGTTTGGTCATGATAAGAAACAATAGAGTGTGGGATGCCATGAAGCTTGAAGACCTGATCCATGAAAATTTGATCCACCGTGGATGCTATAAATGGGTGTTGAAGAGCGCATAAATGAGCATACTTGGAAAGGTGATCAACAATCACCATGATGACTTATTTATTTCCTGATTTGGGTAAGCCTGTAATAAAATCCATAGAGATATCCTTCCAAATAACAGGTGGAATCGGGAGCGGTTGTAGTGTGCTCGGAGATTTGATTGTTTCTCCCTTGTTGCGTTGACACACATCAAATTCATTGACAAAAGTATGAATGTCTTGTTTCATACCATCCCAGAAGAAAGAACATTTGACCCTATCATAGGTTTTAGTGAACCCTGAGTGCCCCGCTGTCGGTGTAGTATGAAGCTCAGAAAGTAGCATGAAGCCTCTTTCATATGTATCTGGTGGTATCCTGAACGAAGATCAAGTTTAGTAAAGAATTGGGCGCCACTCATTTCATCCAGGAGGTCATCAATGACAGGAATGGGAAATTTGTCTTAATGGTAAGTTTGTTGAGGGCATGGAAGTCAGGACACATTCACCAAGAACCTTCTTTCTTCAGGACCATGACCATAGGAGAAGAGTAGGGGATCATACTAGGGAGGATAATGCCTACATTAAGGAGTTCCTGGACCATTTTCTCAATTTCATTTTTTTGGGAAAAGGGGTGACAATGCAGACAAATATTGGAAGGAAAGCTTCCGAGTACAAGGGGAATGGAATGATCATGAAAACCACGTGAAGGAGGGAGTTCCTGGGGAGTGGAAAAGACCACTTGATGTTTATAAAGGATGGCTTGGAGGTCTTGCGGGACCGAGCGTGTTTCTATTTCTTGTATGGAATGGAGTTGAGAAATAACACCAGAATGACCCTTTTTGAGCAGCTTTTCCATGCGATGGGAACTATTGATCTCAGGCGAACCGGTGGTGATGCCTTGGAACTTATATTGGTGGCCCTCCTGGTCAAATTGCATGGTTAATTCCTTAAAATCCATGAGAATGGGACCCAAATTCCTTATCTAGTATGCACCCAACACAATGTCACAACCGCCCATGTTGATAGCAAACATATGATATTTCAGGTGGTAGTCACCAATTTGGAGACGCACATTTTCACAACGCCCTCCACATTTCATGGAGCCACCATTGGTAATCAAGATTTGGAAATTATTGATGACATGGATGTAGCAATGAGTTTCTTGGGCAATGATGTGATGAATAAAATTATGGGTGCTTCCACTATCAACCAGAATGATGATCTTCCGATGCTTGATGTAGCTGATTATCTTGAGGGTTTGGGGAGCGGAGAAGCCAGTGAGGGCATTGAGGGAAATGATCGATTCTACTTCGGGAGGGTCTTAGGGAGGGGTTATGTCGGGGGTTTCAAGTGACTCAGACACAAGGGGAGTTTCAATATATTCTTCCGAAATATCCTTGGAGATGGCCATAAACATATTTTGTTCCTTACACTTGTGGCCCGAGAAATATTTGTCATCACAATTATAACAAAGGCCTTTGAGTTGGCATTCATCCATTTCATCCCTAGTCAATTTTTGGATCTTTAGTGGAGCGAAGGGAGTAGTGCGATTTATTGGTTTAGGGAGAGGGATAAAGGAGGGTTTCTGGTTTTGAGAAGATACACCTTGTTGTGCTTCTTTATCTCTTTTAGTAGCCTCCACTCAATTCTGAGGCCAAGCCATGAGTCCATGGGCCCGAATCTCATCCTTAAGGCCACTGATAAAACATTCTTGGAAAAATGCATCAGACATGCCCTCTATCCGAAAAGCCAGGTGCTCAAAGGAAGTTATAAAGTCTTCCACTGTTCCTAATTGTTTCAACTTTGTCAAACGGCCCAAATGGGTGGTGTCAGTGTCAAAGCATTCATAAAGCTCTACAACAAAGTGTGTCTAAGCAATATACCCTTGACGGGAAGTTTTTCTCCATTGCCACCATTGCCAACGTTCTTGATCTATATGGAGAACACCATATCGTAGTTTGGCCAAGTCATCTGTAATGTCGTATAAAGAGAAATAATGTTCCATTTGGGTTACCCAGCCAGTGGGGTCCGAGCCATCAAATTTGGTCACATCTACCCGTGGAAGGTGTAGGTGACGTTTAAAGTGACGGTTCTGAAAGTTATGGGAATAAGAGGAATGGTCACCTTCAGTATGTGGAGGTGAGGAAGAAGAAGGGTTGTCTGTAGGGATATGCAGTTTGGTGTAGAGTATCGAAGAGACAAATTCAAGATGGGTGGTGAGGTCTTTTTTGATTTCCTCCATTGAGGACTGCATGGTTGTATTGATGGTGGCAAAATTGGCACTGAGTTGTTTCACTTCTTGTTGGGTCTCGATGAGACCATATTGCAAGGTGTTGAAGCGAGCTTCCAAGTCTTGGCTATGGGTATGGGCCATGAGGATGGGGGAACTGAAAAGCGGCGGGCGGGGTCAAAAATGTTGTCGAAAAATGATATGGATGAATGTGATAAGGGTGAAGAGATGAATCCAATGGAATAGGTCTCAAATAATGGTGAAAAAATTTCCAGACTTTTTGTTTTTTTACACCTACGGAGTTATACTCTGGTCTGAAGAATACTACAGAGAGGAAATCCCCAAATTCTTAACTAGAAAGTAATGTGTATTTGCTTGGAAACCCAAACAAAGTTGCACGACAATAGATCTTGTCTGTTTTAATTTGTTTATGTTTTTTTCCCCAAGGGTTAGGTATTCAAGGGTTCTACAAACAAGGGTTTTCCTTGTGCTATAGCTCTCTGATATATGTGCAAGGTCCAACAGTAGTACTTGGCCCAATATATCAGGGAACTAACTAAGAAGGATAGACCATACCCTTATCCGTACTACCCGACTACCCGGGTACTAGAGAGTATCTTCCCGAGTGTTGTTCTCAGTGACACTATAACAGTCAGGCGGTTGATCGGTTTATCTAAAGAGGGCTTCAGGTAATCTAGGCAGATCCATACATAGGTGTTGTATGATGCACTACCACTCGAAGGGGTACCAATAGGGGTTACAAGGGTGGCCAACAGATGTGCACTTAAGTACCACTTGTATTTCTTGCATGTAGAATCCGTCAACTGCGGGTTTATGCGTGTAATGATAGATATTTTTGGCTTAAAGACGCCAGAATACGTCTCTACCCTGGAAAAAAAATTAACCCACACTTTCTGCCGAGGAAAGTACTCTGATACCACTTGTAATATACCAGATATAAAAAGTATGCAGAACATAAATAAAATGCTAGAAATGGCAGAATAACAACAATGTAACCAGAACATTCACCATAATAGAAATGAAATGATATAAGAATAACAACAGAAATAACACTTTGAATCTGAAAGCAATGTTCATGGGCCTCTTCGAGGGGAAAACCTCCTATTGAGCAGATCTCTATTACAATAATATCCCAGCTAGGGTTCTCATACCCTCGACTCCTATTTATACTAAATATGTCTATCAAAAGAAGCATCTAGAGGAAGATCCTTCTAGAAATAGAAGCTTCTATTAAGTCTTCTTACATCCAACTTATTCTATTTTATTGCAAGGCCTTACTAATATTGACCTTTATTACATCTGAATATATTGTTCTACCTATGTGCAGGTTAGGACCCTAACAGTGCTAATGATGTATAGAATGTTAGATCTAATGTACATGAATATGCTAAGTGTTTTATCGGTTACATATAACCTATTTACTTGTGCTAAGTGCTTGTATATGGTATATTAGTGTGGATGCTGTGAGGCTTTGTTTTATCAACGAAGTAGATAATGATTGCATGTTAAATAACAGAAGGTGCTAAATTCTTTATTAAGGAATACAATCACAGATCTGTGTCCCAGCTAAGGTTGCATAAACTTGAGTTCTGCAACCACCCCTGCCTCTACCTCGGGTGATACTTCATCTGCTTCGAAGGTGGTACCGAAAGGGCTAGTAGTTAGGGTTTTGTTGGTGCGTTGTTGTAGGGTTGAAACCTGGGTCTGCCTCTATGCCAACAAGAGTGGAAGGAAGGTTTGGTGAACGGGAGCCGACTGAAGTTGTATTATGAAAACCAGCTCCCTCGCAGCTCTTAGTAAAGGCATGAGGAAAAGTCTCTAGGTACCAGGTGTAGTTGAAACTGAGTACCAGACATAGAAAAGAAAATCTGCACAAGGGAGGAAGGGAGGACTAGAGCTGGAAGCACATGTTGCTCTGCGCAGTCTGAAGATGAAGCAAAGCAGAGGGATCAGATTTGAAGTGCCTCGGGACAAGTCAAATGTGAGTGTTGGGGTCTTATTGGACCTTGGTTATGGAAGCAAGTGAAGATCAAGGAAGAAAATGGAAAAATGTGAACTACGCGGAAGACACAGTGATTGTTACTGGGTCGAAGTGAGTAAAAGAGAAGAAAATACAGAACAGAGAAAAAGGAAGCAAGATGTTGGAATAGGAGAGAGAGGATGACAAATCAACAAGGAAGATGGATTGTGGACAACTCAACAAGCAGAAAAATCCACTATTGGATGATTTGGAGCATCGTGTGAGAAGGAAGGAAAGATAGGTTAGCGAAGCCCTGAAAATGCGGGTCAAGTTGATGTAAGGTTTTAGACACCTAGTATTTTGGTATCTAGGGTTTTGACACTTAGGTTTTAGCCTAAAGATGTCTGATAACTATTGTAATATATAAATATACGTCCAAAGGACCTAGGATGGGTTGGTGTTAGGATTGTTGTTGTTGTCTTTGTTATCGTGTGATCGAGTGAGGATTATTGTGTGAGACAGAAGTGTTGAGTGTAGAGCCTTCTGGTATTGTAAGATCTTCAACTGGGTGCGAAGATCAGTCCTACAGCTGGGTGCGTAGGAAGGGGAGAGACAAAGAGAAGAAGAAAGAAGATATGCTAGTTGAGAGTGCAGACAAAGACTGTATGCTTCATCTTAATATATTAAAAATCATAGTTCTATGGACATAGCCCTAGAGAGAGTGTGAACCACGTATATTTTCTGTTGCGTGTGATTGGTGCTCTGTTCTTTCTCATTTGGTATATTGTTACTGCATTATTTTGTTAGATCTAATAGCTAAGTTGTGCAGAATAGATCTAAGCTAGTAATTGATATATAAATGATGTATTTCTCTTGTATTGGATCCACTTGCTATCCCCTTGGTTGTATACATCTCTGTCCTGCAACCCCCCCATAGCTACTTCGGGTGAGACTGCATCTGCTTCACAGGTGTTTCCGAAAGGGACAAAAGTTAGGGCTTGTTGGTGCGCTCTTGGAGCTGAACCCTGGGTCTACCCCTGTGCCAACAATCCTCTTCTCGTAATCTCCATACATTCATTCGACCATTTATGACATGCGATAAAATACCATATGAACGTTTTTCTCCTGTTCATCACGCTTGTCGTTTTCTTCCATATTCTTCCTTCAGGATGCATGACCAACTTCGGGATTGAACATCTTAAGAGTTCTGTCACCCTGCTTATGCTTGGCCCTAGTAAGCATACATACTCAATAATTCAAGTCAAAGATGACTGCTTTGATACCAACATGATCCAGGATCTTTTCGTCAGCTGACTTATTAAAGAATTGTATAAAATGAGCATAAACTAAAGTACACCATAAATAAGGAAAAACTCAAAAGGAAAGGGACATAAGCATGCAATATGAAAAAAAAAAAATTGATAATGGAGTTCGTCCCTAGTGGACTACCTCTCCAGGTCCTGCTCTCAAATGGGTAGGTATTTTTATTAACTCGACAAAAGCATTGGGAAAAATACATAAGTATACCACATTATGGAGTTAATCTACAAAATATTTTCTTAGATCGGAAAACTAACATCACCACTTCATTCGTGGCATTGAATTACCTAAAAATGTCTGTCTCCATGCCTCGATATGAGTGTTGATTGTGGAGCCTGATTATCTTCCTGATTCATAGGTCTTTTGTTTTTAGCTGTGTTTATACCCCATGAAGTATTTACACCCCATAAGTATGTACACTCTTCCACGCGGGGGAGTGCAGAGGGGGGTTACCCCCTCTGTGGAGTTCAGAGGGGCTATCCCCCCAACCGAGGGGTCTGGGGGCAAGCGGGCCCCTGAAGGAAAAATTTCCTTGTAAAAGTATATTGTAATTTAAATGTAAATCTGGACCGTTCATTATAAGGTCGCAGATATAATGGTAGAAGTTATGTTAGGGTTTTTTTCCCTAGAAGGAAACCCTCTCTTATGAGGGAAATCTATTGTGGCTTTGTATAATAACAAATATTGTATTATGAGATAGGAGACTATGAGAGAAAGAAGAGGAAGTTACAATGGGTTTGTTGTAGGTTGTATCCCTTCATTTGTTGGATAATAATAAAGGAAGGACCTGGAAATTTCTCTGGTGGACGTAGCCCACACTGGGTGAGCCACGTAAATCTGTGTCTCTATTGTATTGTGTATCTTATGTGTTTTTTTTTTTTTCCGTATTTGCTTTATTTTATTGCTCCACGATCCTTTTTTTCTAACAATTGGTATCAGAGCGAAAGGTAACTCACAGGAAAGGAGGGTTCTTGGTTTGAGTGGGAGAAATTTCGTAAGATGGAAAGTTTAGGGTCGAAAAATTTAATCTCCAAAACTACCAGTTATAGAAGATGCAAATGGAAGATTATTTATAGAAAAAGTGATCTATTCCTACAATTGGGTGGAGTAGCAAAGAAGCTGACAACCATGAAGGACAAAGAATGGGAGATTCTTGACATAAAGGCTCTAGGAATGATACGGTTGAACCTGGCAGTGTCAGTCGCTTTCAATATTTCGAAAGAAAATACAACGAAGCGTTTGATGGACACATTGGCTAAATTGTATGAAAAAACCTCGGTGTCCAATAAGGTATTTCTAATGAAGAGATTATTTAATATGAAGATGTCATAAGGTGGGTCTGTTGCAGATCATTTAAATGATTTTAATATGGTTACTAATAAACTAAGTTATGTAAAAGTGGACTTTGATGATGAGGTCAAGGATCTTCTAATCTTGTGCTCATTGCCAGAAAGCTGGAACGACTTGGTCATGGCTGTAAGTAACTTTGTCTTTGGTTCAAATACTTTAAAATTTGATGATGTTGTTGGTTTTATCCTTAGTGAGGAAATGCGACGGAAAAGCACAGGTGAGACATCAGGTAATGCTTGTAACATGGAGAACAGGGGAAGACAAAAGGATAGAGGAAAGCACCCAGGGAACCGTGGGAATTCTAGGAAGGGTAGATCCAAATCCAAACTTGGAAAGATAGAGTGTTGGAATTGTGGGAAGAAAGGACATCTGAAGAAAGACTTTAGAGCTCCAAAGAAACAAAGAGATGGAAAACATGAGAGAAATCAGGAAGCAAATGTAACAGGTAATTTGTTACAAGATGCTTTGATTATTTATGTAGATAATATTT
>SNQJ01S0067381.1:10840-21756 GCA_010110895.2 Picea sitchensis | reverse complement strand
TCAAGGCTTGATCTTAGGGAAGATCCACAACTAAAGGAGAAGAATCCTCAACCTATCCCAAGAATCTCTTAAGTGGTTGGGCCTCTCCAAGCCTATATAAGGAGGCCTCCTCATGGTAAAAGGGGAGACATTGTAAGGCATCAAACTTATGATCTCAAAAGGGAGATATCATTGAAGCATCATCATTCTGTGTGTGGATTATTTGAGAAAGGGTCTAGACAAAGAGAGCTTGGTGAAGTTGTTGCACCTACATCTATGGCTGTAAGCTTTTCACTTTGTTTTCATTAATATAAATCTATGCTTGGCCTGTTTCCTTTCAGTTTGTGTATGTTTCATGAACTTGTTTCTTTTTATAGATCTATTATGGAGCTAATCATGGTAGAGTAGGAAGTATGTCTTGTTTTTGTTGCTCATTGTAAGCAGGACCTTCTGAAGAACTTGGAAATCAAGATCAGCATGGATCGAGCAAGGAAAAATGTCGATGAAGGTATTTACCCTTCTTCCTTCTTCTTCTTTGTATGGTTTAGCTTCATGAAAGGAATATCAGTGTCCACAATAGCACTTTTTTGTCTTGGTCATAGGGGTCTAGTATCCAAGAGGAAATCCACTTGCCGATAGGGGGATTCTCCTGTAACAACTATAAATGGACCCAACCAATGCATGCACAACTTGTTTGGATGCTTCTGATACTGGTTGTCATAGAGTAGTACATTATCCCCTTGTGTGAAGATTTTGGACTTAATATGCCTGTCATGCCAAGATTTATTTCTAGATTTCTCAACTGACTGATGAAAATCTGCTAAAATTCTCGCTTCCTCAAGTTCTTTCAATTCTGCAATCCTCCGCACAACCAATCCATCATTTGTCATGTGTGTAGCCTGTGCTATATAAATAATAGGGGTGATAAACTATGTAGGTACAACACCTTATTTTCCATAAACCAAATGGACTATACTTGTGGAGCTTCTTCGTTGTAGTCATGTAAGCTCGCAAGACTATTGGAACTCTATCATCCTAGTCTTCTCTGTTTGCACAACATACTTTTGTCAATCCTCTTTCTAGAATTTTATTTAATGCCTCCATTGTACCATTAGCTTGTGGATGGTAGAGACTGCTCTTATAGTGCTATATAAGGAATTTTCTTGTCAATGTTGTGATTGTGTTGCTAATAAAGTGACTACCTTGATCACTGGTCAAACTTCTAGGGAATCCAAACCAAGTAATGACATTTTCAAATATAAATATAGCAACTATATATGTCGAACAACATTGAATTGCCTTTGCTTCAGCCCATCTTGTAAGGTGATCGGTTGTGGTGATGATGTATCTAGCCTTTGAGTGCTTAGCCGGGGAGTTGATTGGTCCAATAAAGTCAACAACCCAATTCTCAAATGCCTGAAGTGATCCAACTAGATGAAGGGGTAATTCATCTCTGTGCGATGGATTTCCTACTCTTTGGAAGGTGTCACAAGATCTAGCATACTCTTTAGCATCTTTCAATAACATAGCCCACCATATTCCAGCTTTAAGTACCTTATGTGCGGTAGCTTTACCTCCAACATATCCTCCCGCAACTCCACTGTGACATTCCCACAAAATATCTTGTCTTTCATGGTTCAAGACATATATTTTGAGGATGTTGTCTAGCCCCAATTTGTAAAGTTGCCCCGCAATCAGTTGATAGTCTGCTACGAGAACCACCATATGTCGTTTTTGGGTTGTGGAGTAATTTTTTAGGGAGGTCCATGTACTGAGGAAGATAGAAATTTCTTCCAGATACTCTGGGATGGCCTCAATTCGGCACAGGTTCACATCTCGGAGCTAATCATCCACTCCTCCACCACTTTCCCCAGACTCCAATTTGGAAAGGTGATCTGGACCTACATTTCATCTTCTTGGTTTGACAATTACTTGGAATGAAAACTCTTGAAAAAGCAGTAGCCACCTGCAAATCCTTCCTTCAAGTACTAGTTTATTGACTAGGTACTTCAACGCAGAGTGGTCAGTAAAAAACTTGAAATGAGAGCCTAACAAGTAGTGTCTAAAATTTTGTAATGCATAAATCATATCTAGACCTTCCCTTTCAGTAGTTGTGTAGTTGTTATCAGCTTGCAAAAGTTTTCTGTTGGAAAAATAGATAGGGTGATCCATATTTCCTTCCCCTAGTTGTGCTAAAATGGCTCCTAGGGAAATACCTGATATGTCCACATGTACATGGAATTCAATTTTCCAATTGGTAAATACCAAGATATGTGCAGTACTTAGATTTTCTTTGAGAATGTCAAACACTCTATCACACTCTAACATCCATCAAAATAGTTCAAACTTCTTCAACAATTTTTCTAGAGGTGAGGTGATAGTTGCATATCTTCTAATAAACATGTGGTAACATATTGTATGTCCAAAAGTAGAGAACAAAAGTTTATCACTTGTAGGTGGCAACATGTTCAGAATGACCGCAACTTTAGTTGGGTCTACCAGGACTCCTTCTCTGCATACAATATGACCTAGCAGATTTCCATGTGGTACAAAAAAAATGCACTTCCTTAGATTCAAAGATATCTGCAATTCACGACATTGATCAAACATTAACCGGAGTAGCCCTACATGTTCTTTTAACAGGTTGTATACCATCCAATCATCCATGTAGACTTCTACAAACTTGTGGATGAACTCTCGAAATGCTGCTATCACAATCTGAGAGAAAATTGCAGGGGCATTCTTCAAGGCAAACGACATTACATTGTATGCAAATGATCCTCATTCAGTTATGAATGTGGTCTTCTTTTTTTCTTCCTCTGCGATTATAACTTGATGATATCTTGAGAATCATTCTGTAAACGAATAAGATTATTTTCCCGCAACTTGATCTAACACTTTGTCACAGAAAGGTCTCGGAAACGGATCATGCACACATGCAGATTTCAGACTTTTATAGTCCACACAGACTTGAATGTCTATTGTATCTTTCTTGCTCTAGATAACTATGAGGCTAATCCACTCTACTTCTTCGATTGGGAAAATAAGTCCTGTCGCAAGCATTTTGTCCACTTCCTTATTGACCTTCTCTTTTATTTTAGGATTAATTCGGTATGGTCTGTGCTTCATAGGTATTGAGCGGGTTTCAACTCAATTTTCATTTCTCCCATGGGTCCTTTTATACCTTTCAATTATGAGAACGGGCTCGAAAAATGTCCTCATACTCTCGCAACAGGCTGTGTACTTCATTCATAGTTTACTCATCCCAATAATATCCTATAGAAGCTATCTTAGGATGCTCTGTACTCCCTATATGAACTTTCCACAACTTTAGTGGATGGTTACAGGATCTACAGTGTGACTAGGTATAGTATCTTGAATCTCTCTACTGCCTTTCGTTTCTATAATGGTCAAGTTTCTAAGCTCTTCTAAGTCATCTGGTTTTTTCGAGTATTTCTTAAATTTATAGCAAGGTACAACTATCTTATCAGTTTCGAGACTTTGACTAGAATGAAGCAAATGAACATGGTTGACACATACTACTGGACTTGATATCTTTTTGCAAATGTCAGTAAAAAGAATTTCTCTGATTCTTTGAAGGACTGTGTTGAGATCAAGGTACTTACTTGTAAAGGAGAAGTCCTTCAAAAATTGGTCTTGTAAGGTCTGCCAACAATTTTTTTGTCTTTTGGTCTGCTCTTATATATACCAAGATTTTGGGATTGGACCCAACGAATGGAGAAATAATTGAATCCATAGGTGAGAGGGTACTTCTGCAACTCTCCACTGCTTTAAGCAATGCTCAATATGCACTTTAGGGTCAGACCATCCATTAAACAGTTGCACATCTTGAAAATCAATATTGGTCTCTTCTTCCATCTAATCCCTACTTTGGAATCGACATCAGATGGCTTGTTTTGCATCTTCCCACTCCATAATAGAGGCTTTATGACTGGCCAACCATCTAGCAGGGATATCATGTAAGGCTAATTCAGGAACATAGATCCTTTGATCCGTCGTTATTTTCTCTTCCATGTTGGCAAGAAAATTGTGTACCTCTGAGGTACCATCATATGTCGGGTGTTCTCTGACCTCAGTTCCAATCCATCTTGTTGCTTCTCCACACTCTTCTTCTTGTCCACCCACCTGGGGACTTGTTCCTCTCTGTGCTTATCTCTGTTGTAATCTTAGATTGGCCAATCTTTCTTGTCTTCTTACCTTCCTCAACTCTTCCTTATTTATTTCATCTTTTCCTCTCGATCCGATTTAGGATGGATTTCCCTTTAGGATGGGTTGCTACTGGGTGGATATTTTAAGAGTCATCATCCATTCCCTCCATACTTACCACTTTCCATCTTTATTCCTTCCATCTCCCCTTTATTTTTGGTCATTGGGATTGGCTACACTAGGGAGGGTTGTGACTTGCCTCGGGGCAAGAAGGGGCTAAAGGCTCATAGGGTAAAAGTAGTTGGAAAGAGTAAAAAGACAATTTGGAAACCTTCAAGATGCTTCGCCTAGGGATCCCCAAGAAAGCAATGAAAATATTCTCAGTAAAAAAAGGGGACCCGCAAGATAATATGAACACTCAAGGTATTAGTTTATGGATAGGAGGTCTCATCACGAGCTGAACTATTGTGACCATGGACATGTAGCGGTATGACATTACCACCTATTTGGTCACCAAACCATGGTAGTGGCTCTTGGTGGCATAACCAAGAGAAAGGGGGTCTCATTACGAGTAAACCTTCTCATTTCCGTGAACTGATTTGTGGATGACACTGTCACCTCTAGTCACCAAGCCAGGGAAGTGGCCCTCAACTATTTCCTTGTAGTACAAGAGAAAAAGATCAAAAGAAAGAAAGCTAAGAATGTCTTTGAGCATTTGTTTAGGGTTAAGGGGGGTTTGATGCACATGTTCGGGTGATTTAATTATTGGATGTGATTTACATGCTATGATCCTTGTGACTTATGAACCCCTAGAGGACATACTTTTTGCCTCTATAGGAATTTGCCTAGTGGATAGATATTCATGAGGAAATGACCAGTTCATACCTTCAAGAGGGCATGAAGCCCATGGATGGATGATGAATCCCCAAGCCTGGGACATGACATGGGTGATTGATTTTCACATTGAAGAAAGAAGTCATTTCCTTGGAGGCACTCTAGCATACCCTAGACGGATGAGACGTACCTTCACTCACCTAGACAATGGCCTTAGGAGGCTTAAAGACCATCCCACTAGACCATGATGTCATCCTAAAGGGGCTAGGGATTTCTGCAGTGGTGTTCCGGTGGAGGAGGACATTTTTCACAATGTTTGGTAGTTGATGGTGTGACCAGGCCCTCAGAGGCCCAGTGGTCCACCAATTGAGGCTGGACATGTGTCTTAAAGGCTCAACATTTCCCTAGGAAGGGCATGACATCACCCTTTAAGGGTTTTATCCTGCAATTTTATGTAAATTTAAGTTTTGTAATAATTGTCTAGGATCGGCCCTAATTTTTTCAATTAAAGTAATTAAAGGTCAAATTTTGGTATAAATAAACATAAAGTATATTCATTTTTCATCATAACTCTCCCTTCACAATAGGGAGGACTGAAAATTTCTCCCCAGTGACATACTTTGGCTGAAATTTGTGTTATTTTGGAGTTTATGGTGTCTTTTTCTCATGTTCAAGGATTAGATGAGCTTACTTATGATGTTTCTTGGCTATTTTGGTGGTAATCTCTGCAAACTAGGTTTTTTCATGCTTTATTATTCTTGGTGAAGTAAGTAAATGCTGCAAGTTGTTTATGCATTAAATGTTTGTGGTCAATTTTACTTATTCATATTAAAGATTATGAAATTGCTTGCTAAGAAACCCTAGGAGAAGGAACATAAGGTATTTCTTCCTTCTTGATATCGCCACTTATTGTTAAGAACCTTTTGTCTAGATTAAGGCTTCTAGAGCCCTAAAGTGCTAGCACTTTAGAAGCCCTTTTCTAGAGGTGTGTTGCATAAAATATATTTCAATAGTCTAAGGAAGGAGAAATTCTCTAGAGCCTAGAAGAGCCTACTCTCTAGCTGAATTTATCCTTGAGGCCTTGGATCCTTGAAGACTTAAGGTGTTATTCTTCAAGGGTTCACCTCATTTATCTTTAGATAAGTATAATCATTAAATTCTCCAAGTTATTTGCTGCTATCAAAGACTCCATAGCCCAAAAGGCACTTGTCTACTTGCTCTTGTGAAGAATTGTGACTAAACAACTCTCATACTCTCTTCTTTGAAGCTTCCACTAACTAATACGAACCCTAGCTTAGCTAAACTAACTAATTGTGTTGTTCTTGTTACAAAACATTTGCTACAACCATACTAATCTTGTAATTTGTTGCATACACCCAAATAATATTGACATAGTATACTCAGAATTTTCTTGTGATAATTATTACATAATCTACCTGATGAATGTTAAGTTTCCATGATATTTTCTTGCAATTATGAGCACTAATTCTTGTTGTTGTTATAAACGTTTGCTACAGCCATCCAAAAACAGTGAATTTTTCGAGCACTAATTCTTGTTGTTGTTATAAACGTTTTCTACAGCCATCCAAAAACAGTGAATTTTTTTCGTAATTTATATTATTTTCTAGCTAATCACTTCATAATTTATATATGACAAGTTACTATCATTTTATGCACTAAATGACACAATTTTACTATTTTTTAAGGAACTTTATGAAGAGTATCTTTGCAGTTGTTACATATTTCTCATTTATGTTGTAAACTTATTAACTGCAACGCCTTTATCAGCTGGTATTTACATCATTGGTTTATTGTCTTATTGAAGCACTAATATCATTTTCGTACTTGAGACTCCCACATGTTTGCTTGTCGTCTTATTATGGGCAGGTACACTTCATCCATCACATTTGCTTCATCTCTTAAGACATAAACCCAACAATACCATTTGATTTGAGTGACTAGTGAGAGGGGGAGTATATTTATATCTTTGCCTCATTTCACCAGCCCTTTTGGTCACTAAGGAGGTCTCCCTTGGGGTAGTTTCTTCCACTCCTAAACAAAAAGGGGTTTCCTATTAAGGTGATAGTGATAGCTCACCCCTTGTTACGCCAATATTGTCTCTCTTGCCTTGGGCTTTGGGAAAGTACATATTGTGCGATAACATTTTGTGCGCCATTGTCAGGGAACACTAAGTCAATTTTCCTCACCAACACTTTTTCGATAATCCTTTCCCTCGAAGCCTTCATCTACAAAGCTTAACTGGCAACTCCACTGAGGGTGATTCCCTCACTCCCTTTCATAATCCTTAAGAGGTTATCTGGCGACTCCACTAACCTTTTCCAAGGTGCCACCTTACTCCCAAATTTGTGATATTTCCAAGATATTGGATCATGGCGCCCTAGGAGAAAGTGTATCCGTCTATTGATTTTGAAAGTTTTCAAGGATACCCACATTATTTTGATATAAAATTGTTGAAAGATTGTCCAAGAATTAAAGGCCTCCCAATTACTCACATTGTAGAATTCTTGAAGTATATAAGTGAAATATAATTTGAAGGGGAGGATGTTTTGATAACATTGTTCATAATTTCCTTGTCATCATTTGTACAAGAATGGATCAAGGGTTGTTGTGAAGAAAATGGTATATCCTCCTTCCTAGATCTCGTCAGTAGGTTTCTTGAGTTTGCAAAACCATAGTGCCAGACTTATGAGGATGCCCTTCAAAATCTTGAAATATCCCTAGAGGACGAAGGATTCACCACTGAGATTGTAGAAGATCTTAGAGGTGCATACGATGCTCAATGCCAAGAACCCTCCGATACAGAAGAAGAGATTTATGAAGAAGGTTACCAATCCCATGAGGAAGAGCAAGAATTTACTCATGATTCTATCAAAGATATTGGGGTATTGATGTCTGCTCTTCCATTTGATGAAGTCATCCAACCCTTTGACGCTCCTGCATAGGAAGAAGTCAATACGGTAAGTTGTTTCCCTTTCCAAGAATTTGATGATGCATTATTTTGTGATTTGGAAAGTGAAGAAGTGTTAGAGGATCTATTGGATGTGTTGAACCCTTCATGTTATGATAAAGGGAATGGCATGGTTGATCACATAGATGAGTTCATACATTTTGGGAGACACAAATGGGATTTGGTTGGATCTAATAAAGATCCCATCTATGATATGGAAGGACGTCTCCAAATGTTTCCTTTGCAACTATCATATGAGGTTACTAATAATTATGACATGTGGAAACAAAGAGATGGTATGGTTACAAATATTTTCCAAACACCTAAGGATGACCTAGTGCAATGTTCTCATGACGATTTTCGATCATACCTTGAGGATTTTGATGAATATTCCTTTGAGCACTCGGATTAAATCTATGAAGAAGATTATCAACCACTGTTATGCTCAAATCTCAATAAGGGTGAGGACGTTGATTGCATGAAGCAGGATACTTGTGACAAGGTTTTCCAACTCCCTTTGATTACTTTACCTCGTTATGCCACTAACGATACAATTGGGGAACATGTCTCTTGTACCCAGTTTTATCTAACGCAGAGCCTTCTTTTAGAATTCAAGGGTAGGTTGAATGCCTTAAGAAGAAGCTTATTATCTCAATCTTCCAACTCTCCCCTAAGAATTTTCCAATCATCCTCTAGGTTCTTGCTAGTCCCTTCTCATACCTCGGGATGTGATGATGTCCAAGGTAGCTAACCTTCAGACTCTTTGATTCATTCTTTTGAGCCTTTTGTTGAGGAAAATATATGAAATGATCTTATTCAAACATTTTTAGATCGTTATTGGCTAAATCAAGATAGACGGGAATATCACCCTATTTTTATAACCATCAAAACTAATATCCTAATTCACAAGTACTGTTTACAAGTGCTTAATCTGTTTTTTTATAATTAAAAGCTTGCTGAAAAAATCATTTTTATGTAATTTTCTGAACATATCAGATGTTGAAATAAATATAGAGACAGAAGTAAAGACACTAAGTCAATAATCAACACATATAAGACATAAAACAATCCTTTATTTTATTCAAATTCATCAAAGAATCGTTCTCTTTACAAAATTTCTGGAGGAATTTTTGGACCAAAGTCAAACTTAGACGTCCCCGATGAAACATACAAAAGGACTTCTGACAGAAAATCAAAAGACTGAACTTGAAAAGATGGATCAGCTTGCCACAGATTGCTACCCCCTAGACTCTGCACAGTAGCCTTTTTCAGTCATGAAAACTAATTCACAAACATGCAAGTCTACACAGAGTATCAAAGATAGATCAAGACCTCTGGAAAAAAAAAGTGTCTAAATGATGTAATTAAACCCCGAATCTTGTTGTATACAATGGGACCCTGTTATCATAAAAAAGAATTAGGCTTCTAATGAATTAGTTAAGTTAACAACAACTCAACCAACTTTTTTAGTTAAGGGGGAAAAGTAATAATCATAATAAGGGTTTTTTAAATAATAATAACTAGTAGGTGGGACCCCATGTGACTCCCTTAATCTTTTAACTATCATAACACAACTAGTTAATTAAACAAAACATCCCTCCTTCTGACTCTCATCATCACATTCATATTTGACAATTTACTTCAATAATAATTGAAATCATTTCCAAAATATATTACTCCTATATCCAAAAAATATTGTCTTGTCCAAAATTCCAGAAGTCAACTATTATCATCAATTTATAAATTAAAAAAACTTGAAATCCATATTTTCCACTATGAGATGCAATACTTCCCTTGTTTTTTCTATCACCTTTTGATCTCTCTGAATTTTCCTTAGGCTGTGTTGAGACTTTAGGCCTAATCTCGCTGATCACATGAGAGAAATCATCCCTCAAATGCATCCGGGAGGACACGGATTTATCAGAGCCATTGGGGGGTGAGGAAGGGGCAGCAATGGCTTTTCCCTTGTCAGGGGCATGGTGGGCCTCAGTTTTCAACCTTTTACTCGCATGGGAAGACTGAACTGGTGAGTGGACAGGGGCATCTTGGACAATTTGATTGATAGGCGGGGGAGCAGGTAAAGATAAATTGAGCAGCCACAAAGTTGGGAGATTGTTGGGTGGACAATCTCTTGCCATCCGTCATTTTCGAGAACTTCAGGCTGCAATGAGACATGAGGGGGCACGGGGATACCAGGGACCTATGGGGCTTGGAAGGGAGGCCTTTCGGGCCTAGGTTGGACCACTCCTTGCCCAATCCAATTAAAAAACCCAGCCTGAAATAGCTTCCATAACTCTTGTGAGTCAACATCAAAGTGTATGGAGAATCTTGGCCTTCTAGGGCCTTTGTTCCAATTACCTCTTCCTTGATTACCTCTGCCATGGCTACCTTGGCTGAAAAAACTCATTCATGTATGCATAATTGATTATCAAATAGTCTCTTTAACAACCATACATGACAACTCCTTTTAAAATATGAAATAAATTTTGGCTCAGCAACATATCAGACTCATGCAATCCAATCCATACAAATTGTTTAATCGTTGTCAATGAGCAAGGGGTGAACAAAGGTTTTGGGATATGCGAGGGGTTGTATTGAGCAAAGAATGTTAAAATGAGGGGGGAAAGATCATGGTTACTGCTCATCGACAACAAAAAATCAACTGTAATGTAAACCAAACATATCACTGTAATCCATCCAAGAAACTGTGATTTCAAACTGTTACAATACATAGTTCCTCTTAACTATAATTAAATTTTAGGAACAATGAATGGATCATGAACATGGGAAGGCGAGGGGATTGTCATTAGCGAAAAGAGAAATAATGGTAGGGAAAAAGAGCGGATATTATTCATAAAATCAATTAAGTAATCCATCAAACAATTATGTATTTAATGCAAACGATCCAACACTAATCAAATAATTATTGTGATCAATTAAACAATCACTGTGTATAATTTAACCATTA